>JAVLUE010000155.1:0-125096 GCA_034190945.1 Octodonta nipae
CATGGATAGTTTTGACATCAATAGGAGAAAAAATGTTTTAATCGATTTGATGATTTGATATTCAAATGATGAAAAATGATCTTTCTCGCTCGTTCATTTCGTTCGTTCTTTCTGTGTGTTAAAACTATTTTGGTTGTTAGTAATGCTAATAATAGTTGGTAGTTAATTCGAAACATTAACCGACTAACCAACCAGCCAACCAACTACAAACAAAATGTATAATTATATTTTCATTGTCGTCTACGGCATTAAAAAAACAAACATAAATTGAATCCATTCAATAAAAAGTTTTTGATAATCACAACACAGCTTCTCAAGCAGCACATGCAGCAGCAGCAAAAAAATTTTTGTTCACCAGGAAAAACTGGATTCAAACACTAATGGATTCAACCAGGATTTTCTCGTTGGTTGGTTGTTGTTGTCGTGATGAAATCAGGCAGCAGCAGCCTGTTGCTACTGTTTTCTGTTCCAGTTTGTCCTGGTACAATTATTCTACAAAATTTTTTTTTTTCCAATCTCCAATTCAAGTCTGTAAAATATCCTAATTAGAAAACCAGTCAACCAATCAACCTAATTCAACAACCGACAAAACATTAATTCTGTTGGTTTGGATTGCTTGTTTGAAATAGAAAATTGACGTTTAATTTATGTTCAATGTCAAACCATGACTACCATGATACATCAAACAACAACAACAACAAGTTGAACAACACTCTAAACACAGTTTCACATTGTTTTCATCTTTTTCTAAAAAAACGGATAGAAACTGGTAAGTGTCATCAATTGCAATCCTCATATATCATCACCATATCAAAAAAAAAACCAACAAATCAGATACCATTATCATTAATGATTATGATTGACATACACACACACTGAAACATTAGATTGAATCAAAAATATATATTTCAAATCATTTCGGATCTGAATGAATACTGGAACTGAAAAATTAAGCCTATAGGAATGTGTGTTTGTAGTTGTTTGTTTCTTTGTCATCATAAATGTTTGTTTGACATTCAATTACAGAAATTTAAGAAAATTTTCTGAAAAACTTATTAGATTAGATAGATCATTCATCATAATAGTATTGAGACGAATGGTAAACAGTATGTGTGTATCATGTTTTCTATCATCTCGATCATTGATAAATAGAAATGAAATTAAAAAAAAAAAAAAAATACTCACCAATGCAGATGCAGGCTAAATATCGTACAGCCATTGCTGGTGGGTCACAATCAGGAAAGATTGGCCGCAAAACATAAACGAAAATGTCAATGCCACGATGGCTTGTGATGCCGGTCTCACAATCATGCCTGTCACCATCAATTTATCAAAAAAATAAATTAAATCAGAAATTAATTTGTTCAAGAAAAAAAACGAGAAAATTACATTCAATCCAAAGTCTGAGGAAAGCAACAAATGGTCCAAACGATCCATAATGTAGGTATAATCGGCACCACTTTTTGTAATCATTGTTCCCAATTCGGCATAACAATACTGGCAAAGAAGAATTTAGAATTTGATCGATCCAGATTGGATTATTTCAACAAAAAAATCATTATTCGAAACTTACCGCTCCGACGGTCGAGAAAAGACCACTGATTATCCAAACGGATAACGATAGGCCAACACTTCCAGTATTGGCCAATACACCTTTTGGTGAAACAAATATTCCCGAACCAATGATACTTCCAACAATCACCGTGATTCCATTGAGTAGAGTCATTTCTGGCTTCAAACAGATCACATCATCTTGGCTGCACCGGTGATAGCGGCAGTGTCATCGCCACTCTTCTCGTTTGGCGACATCAGCTCGACATCTTGGTTTTTTTTGGCGGAACAGCAGAATAGCTGACTGGCTTCTTTGAATCAGTCATTTTGGTTGATTGATTTTGATTGATTGGTTTGTTTGTTCAAAAATTTGAAAACCAACGTTAATCAAACTTTCGAATTCAGCAAAAAAAAAAACCTAGAACTAGAAATTAGAAATTTTTCTCTCTCTCTACTCAAAATCTCGTTTATTATTCGATGCGATAATTTAATTTTGTTGTTGTTTCCCTCTATCAAATTCAAAAAAAAAAAAAAATAAAGAAGATGTGTGGTAGGTTAGCTTGTTTAATCGTTCAAATCTCTGCTCGAATGTTGTTTGGTGTTGTTCATCAAAAATGGAGCTGGCATTTTAGTGGTCTTTTTGGTTGTGTACGGCGTGCCGATGAGATTTGTGTGGTGTCATTTCGAAACAACGATAGACAACAACAACGACGACGAACGAACGAACGAACGAACGATAAACGACGATATGCGATCTGAAGCGAAGCAAACTTGAAGCAAATGGCAGAAAGAAAACAACTAAAAAAAAAAAAATTATTTATTCTTTGCACACAGAGTTTGACACTCGAATCACTCGAACATCAAAACATCAAGGAAAAAAACAACCCAAAACAGTCAAAACGATGCTTATTATTGTTGTTGCTGCGATTATGATGACATTTTAATAACAAAACAAAAAAAATAAATGATCGAAAAAAACTAAATCAAAATTAATGCTGTTGGTTTAATAGTATTATTATCGAAAGTATTGTGAGGAAGCCTCGGCAAAAAAATCAATTGTTTTCTAATGTTTTTTTTTTTGTTGAATGATCCAACAAAAATTCGAAGAGAATTTCGTTTTTGTTGGTTGATTGGAACAACAATCAGACAGATGAAAACAAACAGACAAATGTTGAAAGTTCAATGCCAAAATTTCCAAACAATAATAACTGGAACACACCACCACCAGCATTACGTTGAGACTAATATCAATCGGAGTGTGCGTCAAAAGCAGAATCCTTTGAAGAAAAAACCCGTACCAAGAGTGTTCTTTTGGACCGCGACCTAAATTTTTCATTACTTTACACGCAGACGTTTATATAGAGGAATGTATTAGAATCAAATCGAGCATGTGAAACACCGAAACAACATGAAATTGAAAACAAAAAAAAAAAAGCACCAAAGACGCGTGTTATTTAATTGTTTTCACCGAAAAATATTTCTACTTGTTCAAAAAAGTATCATTCATATTTCTTCTCGACACCATTAGTGATCAACACGATCAAATAGATTTCTATAGAAGTCTTGCACGCGCGCGCTCTTCTTCATAATCGAAAGTAATTGCGCGCATGACCATCACACAAATTTTTTTAACCAAGAAGAAGATAATAGTGGCTGCGTGGTGACACAAAGATTTATTTATTTTTTTTCCCACAGAAAACAATGAAATAGAATTCAACGAAGTTGTAAGTTTGATGTTTGAAACGTTGTAGTGAAAACCCGAAGCAAAGCAAAGCAAAGCAAAGCAAACAAACCTAGCACACAACAAACATTGAGATGAATGAACGAACGCAAACGCTGGTTGGTGTTGTGTTGAGTTGGGAATCTGATTTGATGATCTTGTCGTATATATATCAACAATGAGGGTATACACAAAATGATATATCGAAATACGATGAAAATGACTTTGGGAAATGCCACTTCATATACTATTTTTTTTTTTCATAATTTCTTCATTTACCGCCAAATACTATGGGAGAGATGCCTGAGATATTATGATGGAGAAAAACAAACTCGTATACCAACGAACTCGTATACTCGCGTTAGAAGTGGTTCTGTATCATCATCATCATATGATGATCATTATCAGTGTATACCATTAATAATATAAAAACAACAACAATGGTAAAGCTACTATCGAACACTGCCAGACAAACCAAAAATTCCCAACCATATCATTAGAACGAAAGAATGGCCTCAGCCATCATGCATCACTAGATCACTGATGCGTCACACATGACTGTAATGAGATGAGGCAGAATTCAAGGCTTCGTTCGTAAAGAAAAAAAATTCATATACCCCCAGACAAAATGCATGATACCCAACCAAGCAACCACCAGGTGATGCCATTCATAGGCGTACAACCATAGGACCATCATGATAATGATGACATAATATCATTGGTTACCTGGCTAATATGTGACGATTTTCAAACAAAAAAACTTACCTGAACAACATTTTCACTGAATGAATAGCGAAAAAATTTTAATTGCTTCTGGCTTTATTTTTCGGAAAGAAAACTAACTGAGAAAAAAAAACCTGAATCTGTTCACACACAACAGCAATGAGCTGACTTTTTTTTTTTTTGATCAATTTGAGGAAAGCATTTAATTTATTTTTCTTCACTTTTTTTCCACTCCAATATATAAGAATGATTTTTTTTTGTAGTCCTATAATCTTTGAATGGCCAAATATTTACGAATAAATCAAGTTTTCTATTGGAAAATTCCATTTCTACCTAACATGCAAAGATGTATATGGAGAGTTTTTAAACCTGTAAAAAAGAGAAGTTCTAGTTTGTTATTGAAAAAAAACAAGGAAATGATTCAATTCGCCATGTTATTGAAATATGATCATCATAAATTATTTCAACACAATTTGAACGAATTGATAACAGAGGAAAAAAATTTTCTGATGTTAGCTTGAGAAAAGTATTGATGCTCCAGACCGATGCGGTACCAAATCCATCAATTTGAAAGGATAATTTGTTTTTGAATGTGGATTTTATTTCATTTGCTTCCAGCATTCGATACCTTGAAAAATTTCATTCAAAAAATTTCGTTTCAATTAAATTTCAAAATTAATCATCGTATGTTGTAAAAAAAAAAATTCCCTCCGATGACTGCCACTTTATACTCTCAACAAGGAAATTCTATACCAGGGTTTCCCAAACTCTGTTATTACTAAAACTTCTATTTTTTTTCAGACAGGTATTTATCAATTCGGATGACTTGATTAATAAGAACAATTCAGTTTTTTTTTAATATCAATCTTTTGCTATCTTTATTTTGAATCACCTAATTTGTCTACTACATAGATTTGAAAATTTACTAATAGCTCAAACTTTGAACTTTGATTCAGTTTGATATAAACGAATAAAACATTGATTTTATTATCATCACACTACTATATAACCGTTAAATGTCATTTAGATTTCATTGGTAGAGCATTCAAAATTCTTCAATCTTTAAGCCTTGTGATAATCGATTCAGATTTTTTAAAATTAACAATTATAAATTATTTGAGTTTATTAATTTAATTGTTTAACAACATAACAAATCATTTCCAAGTATCAATACCGATCAATGACTCTTCTATTCATCTTATTTCGTAGAAACAAGTTCAATGTCATTAAAATAAGTTTTTTTTATAAAAAAAAATTTAATCAATAATGATGAAATTATCACAATTATACGTTTGTTTAATTTTTCTAAGCCGATATTGAAATAAAAATTTGCTGATGATGACCTAGGATTAAGAAAACAAAAGGAAATGATTGATAAGTTAACATCAATCAGAATCTTTCAATGTTTTGTGTTTTTGACAGGTTTTCCTCTTGAGTGTGCCCTTTTCCTTTGGTTGTTGTTGTTTTTTTTTTTTTTTGATTATCACTGAAAATAATATTGGAAATTTGTGAGAATAATAAAAATTAATTTGAAATAATACGAAGATTAAGAGAGTTCTAAGATTTTATAACTCCTTCTTTGCAATGCATTTTTTTATGGCTTTCTGAGGAGAAAATTAAAAAATTTCTGTTCTTTTTTACTAAAAGAAATAAATTCCAATTTTTTTTCTTTATCGTGAAAAGCAATTCAATATTTCAAACTGATTTTTGTAGATGCGAATCCTGTTCATTAAATTTAAATTTAGATTTTGTCTTTTTATGATTCACTTGACTAAGTGTTTGTGTGAAAACTAAATTAAATTAAATTAAAAAAAAAAATTTATTATACTTTTTTTAAGAAATTAATCAATTTAAGACAGAAAAAATTAATTACCTTATTAATAATAGAAATATCTAATCAAAACATTTCGAAACAGGTTGTTGTGCTTTCCTCAAAGTTGAAAAAAATTTTGATTTAAACGATATATAAACTTTGGGATTTTTTTAAGATTTTTTCACATCAAGAATTTTAAATAATTTTTCTGTTCGATCCTCGATCCAACACTGGTTGTTGGCCAAACACCATCAGCCAAAATCTTTTTTTTTCAAAAACATTGTGCAACGCTGTGCTGTATTTTGTTTGTTTGTTTGTTTGGTTGTTGTTAGTGTTGTGTTTGTGTTCGTATAGCATTAGTTAGTTGCTGCCCTCATGAATTGAGAAACATGGAATGTTGTTTGGTGTGTTGTTGGTGTGGTGGCATTGCCTGCAATGTATTATTATATATCTGTTCAAATCAAAACAACATTCTTCGTCTTCTTTTTTTCTTTACCAATAACAACAACAAAAAAAAACCCTTTCTCCAAAAATCCTCACATTTGTAGCGAGATGATTTTGTCCCATCATCAAAAACGATATCATCGATGATAATTATTATTCAAGAGATAAAAAACTATTTTTCAAATGTTTAATGTGTGCTCAGATAATTTCCTTATTTGCAAGACTTGTCATAGGTGAATAAAAACCATCTTCATCATCAACCTTCATCATCATATTAGTGATAACCATTTATCGATTATAAAATCCTAAAAAATTGATTATTAAATACTTTGAATGATTTGATTTTTTTTCTCAATGTTTTTTTTTTAATTATTATGAAAGGCAACTAATAGTAAACAAATTTCTTCGTTTTAGTTTTCTGTTTGTTCAAATTGCGACAAAAATACCTAGTCACACATCAATATAAACATTGATAAACATGCCTTTAAAGAAAAAACAAACTGGATGACATTTGCATATCAGCCACATGGTTTTGATTTAATTTCATTATCATATAAAAAAAAATTAAATATTGAACAACTTGAACGACGACTACATAACAGACAACTTGTCTTTCACTTTGTCAAACACTGTTTTGATTTTTGTTTTTTGTTTTTATCCTCGAACTAGTATCATCACATTATATAATCGATTGTAGTGATGCAGTGATGATCATATTAGCATTATATTTTTCTCCGTGAATTTGCCTGTCCAGGCGATTCTTAATATTGTTGTTGTTTTGAAACCCGATTCTTTCGAATAAGGCCAAAATGATGAGTTGTTGAACAACGAAAATTTGAAATTAAAAAACTTATTATCAAGTCATAATAATAACAATAATGAATTGATTTTTTTAAACTCAAATCTCAATTTTTTTTCATCAAGCCATAATATAATTTATAGAACGAATTTGTGATTTTTTTATCTAAAAAAAATTTTGATTTAAAAAACAACTAATATTTGTTAACACTGGGCGTTTATGTTTTATTGCACCTAATACTCAAAAAAAAAGTTTCTGTTACTTAATATGTCTTCTTTGAAAAAACCATAAGAAATGATTTCGAGTAATCTTTCAAATGATACAAAATTAGAAGTTGAATCTAACACTCCTGCCTCAGCCAGTGTTTTCAATAAGTTTTCAACTATTTCATCGATCTCAAACATTCCTCGGTTCCAATTAAAAGTATTAATGCGAACGACCTCGATCGGCCTGAACGATCCTATTCGCAAACAGCTATGGCTTGGTTTGGCCTTGAAAAACAATAACTCCGTTGATGGCAGCGATTTCGATCAACAATTTGATAAGTTGACTACAAACAAATTGCCAACCTTTGTCGATCCTACTAATGCCCGATTCTTTGCATTGAATCACAAGGCACGTCGACAAGCGGCGACAGTACTCTGGAATTTATCTCAAAGTACAAATAAAATATTATCATCTTTGTTTTTTTAAAATAACCTTTTTTTATAGCCTTTCCTCAAATGACGTTTGCTCCGCTTCTTATCCTTTGGTTTCATTATTTTTACATTTTCACACTCCAGAAGATACCTATCGTAGTATAATAGCTTTGGTAAGTCTTTAGTTTCAAAACTTCATATCATTATTAATGATTTAATTCATTTTAAAACTTGCAGCTCACTTCACGTGAATCTCGTTTTATAGGCATAAATCGAATCGACAAATCTCGAGATGCTTTCATTCTAATTAAACTCACTAATAAGTTTGGTTTCATGCCTCAAAGAAATAAATTAGCCTCCACGGCAAGAGAAAAACTCAAGAGCAACAGCTTGGATATTGCTTTCTTCGATTGGATTCAATGTAAGTTTTTAGTTATTGAAAATATCAGAGATTTAAAAAAAAATTACCTTCAAAGAAAACATTAATGGGAATACCTTTTTTGTTGTTTATTTATACATTGTTATTATTAAAACAACACTTTCTTTACTGATATCACACTTTAACGAGGTTTTTAATTTTTTTGATTGAATCAAAAAGATAATCGTCATGTTTATAGTTTATTGCTATTTGTTCGATTTCATCATCAGAAAAAAAAGTTAAGCAATGCAATGTTTGCTTTCCCACGTGTTCAAAAAATGATACACTGAAATATGTTTTTAGTTTGTTTTCTTGAGAAAAAAAAACCACAATCTGAGAATTTTTGAAACCAAAAATGGCTTATTTGGTTTTGAAATTTTTTTTTAAAAACTTAGAAACTAAAAAAGTTGAATATGTTTTCTTCACCGAAACTAGAAAACTGTCAAAATCTCAGAATTAATATCACAAAAAAATTGTATTTTGATTGAATTTATAAAAATGACTTCTTTCTTTCTTTTTCTTAGGGATTTTTGGTTGTCTACCATTCCATTATTGTGTTCGAATTGTCGATTGTTATTTAATAGAAGGCGAAAAGTTTCTTTATCGAGTGGCCTTGGCATTGGCTCAACTCTATGAGAAATGTCAAAACAACCGATCATTTTAGAGAAAATGCGAAGTTTTTGCGAAAACATTGCCACATTGCGACACCGTCGCAGCTAATAAGTTATTCTATTAAAATATCAAGACTTTCTCGGAAGGTATTTTCAATTCAAAATATAAATTTTCTTCAATATTTTTTTTTGCTCAGATATTTTCAAAGCCAGAAACAAAGCTGAAAAACGAAGTGATTCTATTTCTGTGTACGCAGAATCTCCTCTAATTACTCGACATGGTTAGTAGATGATTTTTTTTTTTAGTTGAATAATTTCTGAAAAATTTTCTCAGATGTAATTTCACTCAAAGAGGTTACCTTTGGTACTCGAATAGCCCCTAGAAAGTTCAAATCATCATTTTGAATTGGAGTCAATTGGATATTCTATGGGAATGGATTCCGGACCGAATATATGTTTTGGAGCCAATAGTTGTATTTTATTCGGGCGAAAACGGTAATATAATTGTTTTTGAAATTTTTGAAAACTATTAAAATTTCTGTATTTTCATTAAAGGAAATTCGCTTCAAACTTTTTATTCGCTAACGGGTGATAATGAACCAACAATTCTCATTGTAAAAACATTGAAAAACGAGGTTTGTAATTTGAATCTTTCTAGTGAGAAAACAAAAATCTCATTTCTTTTTCAAAGATTTTTGGTGCCTACTGTTCATCAGCTTGGTCTAGTCGATTAGATGGATCCAACAAAGCCGGACAATATTTCGGCAATGGGGAGACATTCTTGTTTAGCATATTTCCTAAAACTATCAAATACGAATGGATCGGTAGGCATCGCGATGCGTCACAATTGTCACACTCACAGCAATTATTCATCTCAGCCACTAATCGTGGATTTTCCATTGGTTCTGGTGGTCACATTGGTATCTACGTCGACGAGAATCTATCTAGGGGCGAAACTAATCGTAGTGATACATTCGAAAATGAACCGTTGATCGGTGGTGGTGAAACCTGTTTTAATGTTTCAGAAATCGAGGTGATTGCATTTTGTTCTTGATCAAAATGGCAACACCATCATCAGCAGCAGCAGCATAAAAAATTCATCATCATCATTATTTTTCTTGAAAAAAAAGTTTGTTTTTGGTTTTATTTGAGAATCTTTTGAGAATGTTTTTTTCTCATTCAATAATTATTTATAATACTAATATATAAATCGGTAAAATCATCAGATAGAAAAAAAAAACAGAATGTTAGTTGTTATTGTTATTGAAAAAAAACTCTCACTGTTTTGTGTGTCATCACCAAGATTTAAAATTTCTTTTTAAATTGTAGATTACATGTAATATAGTTTATAACAAAGTAGAAAACAAAAAAATTTCACATTTGTAAAATTTGAAAAATTTTTTCTTCTCAAAAAAAACAACAACAACAAACATTAAATACTGTTGTTTTCTTAAAACTGATCGTTTTGAGGTTTGGTAGCAAAAAAGAAACTTGAATTCTTTAATCTTGAGAATGAACTAAATATAGAAAAAACAAGTATATAAAAAAAAACGATATTGATTCGTAATTATTTTTTTTGTTATGTTTTTTTTTTTTTTTTTGATTGTATCCTGATCAGGTTGCCGAAACTGGTAGAGCTTTATTTTGGCTGTTATTGTTGTTGTTGGTTTTGTTAGGGTTTTTGTTTACTTTTTTCAATGCTTCACTATGAACTTTGTATTCGAGTATGATATTGGCTGGTAGATTGAGCACCCTTTTCAATGTATCGCGAATTCGAGTTTTGATTTCATTATCTTGCCCATTACGATTCCAAACACAGATATAATCTTCTGTTGATTGAAATAAAATTAAAATTTCTAAAACCACTATGTGCTTACCAAAAATCTACAGGCTACCACTATGCCACATATTTCATCATCTCCCACCATAAATTGTTCACCTTTAATTTAAAAAAAAAATCGATAAATTTTTTCAAACAATTTTTGGAAAAATAGAAAAACAAACCAATAAAAGCGAGTAATAATTCTCCCAAAATCTCGAAGCCAAACCTAATAATAAAAAAATTCAAAAACATCACGAAAAGAAAAATTTGCAAAAAAAAAACCTTTGCGCAATCTCAGTTTCCACATGCCACCATTTTTATTGGCTTCATCCTGATTGTTTAGAAAATTTCAATTTAAACAATTCAAGTTTATTAAATTATTTGAAACAACTTACCTCCCAGAGAGGTTTGATACCCGATTTGAAAACATGAAGATCAGAATGTCCTGTCAAATCGTTGGGACGTACTAAATGTGTGTAAACAGACCAAAAGCTCTGTATAGTGTCGAACGTGGCGACTATCTTCAGATTTTGATCATAATTTTGTGTGAACACCTCGAAACCTACATCATATTTTTTGCTGAAGCTTCTTTTCCGAAGAGAATAATAATTTTGAAATCGAAAAAAACACGAAATACAAACAAACCTTGACTTCTTTGTCACTCATCTCAAAACCATACAAAATAAAAAAACAAAAGGCAACAGTGTATAAAGTTATCAAAGAAAAAAAAAAAAATGCTTAACAACGCGGAATGGACAAATAACGAAGCTAGTCAAACTAAGCTGGCACTGTCTCAATTAGGATACATCGATGATAGTTTTGTGAAATACTTTTGTGCGAATCCAACAAAGAAAACACCAGAAATTAATCGTGGTTATTTCGCACGAGTTCATTCAATACTCGTTTTGCTCGCTTGTTTTGCCTGAGAGAGGGCGCCACCAAAGTGCAAATCGTAAATATTGGCGCTGGATTCGATACGCTTTTTTTCAGGTTACTATTTATTTGTTACTAAATATCTTTTGAACTGAAATCCTTTTTCTTATCAGATTACAATCAGAGTTTTCAGGAAAAAATTTCCCGATTTGTTGATGTGGATTGTAATGAAGTGGTTGAACGGAAGATACGAGCCATCAACAAACATGAAGAGTTGTTACGCTATTGTGGTACTGTTCGAAATAATTCTAATACCATGTTTGATTCGGAGAATTATAGTGTCATTGCTCAGGATGCAACCAATCTCTGCAATTAGTCGAAAAGCTTACTAAAAAATGTCAAATCGATAAATCAACTCCAGTTCTATTTATTTTTGAGTGTGTTTTGCTTTATTGGAATAGAGACGACTCTACCAATGTCATTCACGCTCTAAGCAAATTCTTTCAAAAATGTAATTTTCTTATTTTTGATTTAGTCAATACAAACGACAAGTTTGCTCATTTGATGCAACAATCTCTTCTTGAACAAAACACTCCACTACTTGGAGCTGATTCCGCTGACACTCTTGAAGATTGGAATCAAAATTGACCAGTTCTGGTTTAAAACATGTCAAATCATGGATAATGGCTGATGTTTATAAAAAATTGATCGATTCAAAGGAAAAGAACGTATTGAAAAAATTGAATTTCTCGACGAAATTGAATTGTTGTATCAATTGTTCAATCATTATTGTTTAGTGATAGCTAGCAATCATCAAGATGTGGGTTGGTAAAACTGTTTTCAAATATTAGATTTCAGAGTTTTGAGATCAGACTAATTTTCAAAATTTACTTGTTCCAAATAATTTTAATTTACCTTTCATATTGAAATACTTTGATTGAACTTGAGTTTGATTATTGTTTTTTTAAGTTTCATTCTTCTTTCATGCTTTTAATAAAGAAGTAGAAAACAAATTTTAAAAAAAAAATGTATTGATTGTGGGAATGATGTACCTGGGAAACAAAGAAAAAAAACAGAGTTCGTACTCTATGAATGATCTAGTTTGCTTGAAGTGCACCTTGAATGCATGTTGAATCGAACACTTGAACTTATCAACTTTGGCAATACTTTTATTAGTTTTTGCAGTACAAAAGCTTCTTTAATTTCTCTTATTATTTTATAATTATTTTAATAAGCATTTTACTATCAAGTACGAGATTTGAGTTTTTTAAATTCAAAAAAAAAATGATTCGAGTTTCAACTAAATTTCCTAAAAAATCCATCTTGTAAACTTGATATTTTTAATTTTTTTTTTAGTAAGCGTAGTAATTTTTGTATTTATTTTTCTTCAAGAATTTGGTTCGTGTCGATTCTAGAAGAAATTTATCTTCAAGCTCAATGTAAGTCTAAACTCGAATGAAAAAAAAACGTTTAATATTTACAATTGTTGATATAGAAAATTGAAAACTCCAATCTACTTGGGAACCGGTGCTGTTTTAACGGCAACCTTAACATTTGTTTATGCCAAGTTTGACAAACATTTGCTGACCGATTGATTTCTCAGTTTCCATTCATGAGAAACTATTTAGAAGAACCTAAAGCAAATGAAAAAACTGTGGAAAAAAATTTTTATAAAAAAAAATCCTCCAAAAATTGACCCTTTATCCCTCTCAACAAAGCCACAAATAACTGATCAAAAATCAACAAAAAATGAAAAAGAATCTAAAATTGAATCTAAACCAAAAGATGATATTACTACAAAGTTTGAATTTGACGAAAAGGATTTAAAGGAAAAAATTGTCAACATTGAAAAAAAGTATTTTTCTATTTTATTTTATTGATGATAATCAATTTATTTCTATAGACTAATCAAGAAAAGAAATGGAAATGAATTCAGAGGACAATTGAAAAGGCTTCTTTACGCGTTTAATGAGTTTTATGAAGAGAAAAGAATTTTATATGAAACAGAAACAAGAGAAAACAAGAAATCGATATTAAAAATCAATTGCTCGAAGAAAAACCGCCATTTTTGATGAATATGAAAAATCCTTTAAAAAGCTAAGACAAATGGAAAAACTTTTACAAAGTGAGTAATTTTTTTCTATCAGCTTGACAGTTTTTCAAATTTTGATTTGTTTTGTTTTCAGTTCGTGATCAATTGGATAAACAAGAAAAAGCCTCTAAAAAACTTTGGATTTTAAGTCAAACTTTGAGCAATATTTTAGAACATAACAGAAGTCTGAGTGAAAAAGCTGTTCCCATCAACATTCAAGAGAAGATTGAATGTATTTCTCAAGTGATGAAAGAAAATTTTGCTGATGAGTTATTGATACAAATCGCACTGAAAAGTGTCCCTGAAAATGCAATTAAAAACGGCGTATATAGCGAAGAAGATTTAATTTCACGTTTTAACAAAGTGAAAAAAATGTGTAATCAAGTAGCATTGGTCAATCAAGATTATACAAACCTATTTGGTTATTTGAAATCCTATGCCTATTCTTTCATTCGACCTTTTATCAAATTGATTTAAATTTAAGTTTGGACCCGATAAAATAAAACAAATACCGCAAGCTGAGTTAGATGGTACGATAGAAGTCGATCCACAAGAATGGGATACATATGACATTTTGGAACGCGTGCATTACTGCGTACAGCATCGTAATTTAGAAACCGCTATACGTTATGCAAATTTGTTGAAAAACGAAGCCAGAAAAGTGGCTCAAGACTGGATCAGAGATACCAGAGAGCATTTAGAGCTGAAACAAGCTCTCAATTTAGTTCAAACTAAAATTTCTTCGATTAGCTTACATCAATTGTCGTTTGCTGCCTAGTTTCTAAATTCCAATTTATTTAAGCTTAAAAGATGTTAAAATATTTATTCTGTTGAAAAAAAAAAATTCTAAAGATTTGTAGTTTCTTGATTGTAAATATTTTATTCAAAAAGATTTTCAACAAAAATGAGATTTATTTTTTTTTTCAATTGACATGATTCAATAAAATCTTTTATTTTACAAAAAAAGATTTGAAAAAGATTTTTTCTTATAAGCTTGGTGTTGTCCTTTTGAGTTTAAATAGAAAAGGCAATAAAAACTTTATGCTGTGTCGCCTTTGAATTTTTCAATAATTTTGTTTGGAATAAATATGAATTCCATAGGATCATGGGTTTTGTTCTTGTTTCCACTATTGATCAGTTTGAATGAACATATGCCAACGATGTCACAGGTTGTGGCGGATTGTGATTTCTAGTACAAAAATAAACTATCAACCAATAAAAATAAAACTGTGAGTTTTTAAGAGATGCCGGTTTTAATGTTGTTATTGTTGTTCAATTGTTTCCTCAAATAAAGTTATACGAATCGGGGAATTATCAAGTACATCAGTGATTGTGCTCCCAACAATGGCTACTATTTTATACCTCTCTATGATCATGGAGAATATGTTTTACGAATTGAACCACCGGAAGGATGGATTTTTGATCCTCCCGAAATCAGTTTTGATTTTGATGGAAAAAATGATCTCTGCTCTAAACAAATGGATATAAATTTTGTTTTTAAAGGTTTCAGTATATTTGGAAAGGTTGTAAACATTTTGATGATTTGTGCTTCATCAATAAATTGTTGTTTTATTAGGTTTTTAGCCAAATTCATTGGTCGGTCCTAAAGGTGTAGAAATCACTTTGTTGTCTCAAGCTAATAAAAATGTGATCAAAAAAAATTCAACTACTACTAATGGTTTTTATTCATTCCACGAAGTTTTACCTGGCCAATATATTGTTGAAGCATCTCGTGAAAATTGGAAATTTATTCGTAATCAAATTAGTCTTGAAGTGATTGATGATAATGTCAATCATCGAGAACATCAAGTTCTTCAAATCAGTTGTGTTTATTGGGTTATGCAGCGTTTGTAAAGTTCTCAGTGACAAAGAACCTATAAGCAATGTAAAGTTTATTCTTTTGGCCAAAATTCGGCTTCAAGCTCATTGAAGTTTGATTGCAACAAATCTCAGCTTCCAATAACTTTTAAACTCAAACACACGACCTGGTTTATAATTATCTCTGTCATGTAACTTCGGATGATAAAGGCTTCTTTAAATTTTCGTCTTTACCAGTTGGAAAATATTTGCTTTATCCTTACTATGAAGCAGAAAATATTCGATTTGAAGTTCAACCTTCTGAATTTGAGTTTGATATAGTAGATGATGATTTCAGTTTTGGAATCACTTTTGAAATTGGAGGATTTACAGTTTTTGGAAATGTTGTCAACAAATTGAATTCTCAAATCAAAATACAGAATGCAGTTGTTGAGTTGATCAATCAAAATTCAAAATCAGATGTCATCAAAAGTTTTGTGGATGAAAATGGCAAATTCATTATCAACAATTTGAAGACTTCAACTTATTTAATCAAAACTTATGCTGAAAATTACCAATTTGACGATATTGAATTTCTTATATCGCCTAATTCACCTAACATTCCTGTTATTAGTCCTAACAAATTTGAAATTTGTGGTAAAATTTTATTCAAAACTTTGATTACACTTTCAAGAACCTTGAATTAGTTGTTACTAAAAACAACTCTGAAGCAGAAAAGAAAATTTTTAGTTTAAAAGATGAGAATTCTGTCTTTTTCTATCAAATGGTCATTATAATATTGAATTAAAATCTCCATACTCAAGTTTGAAATTTTGGCCAAAACTTTGTCACTTAAAGTTTATAAACCAAAACTTGATCTAATTTTTGAACAGCGAACAGCTCATATAAAAGGAACTATTGAATTGAAAAGCTCATTAATTGAAGATCCAGAAATTTTGACTGTGATTTTTTCCAACGAGAAAAATGTTCTTAAAATATTGAATTTTGATGAATTGAAATATGAGTCGGGAAATCAATATGAATTTAATTTTGATAATGTACTCCCGGGAGAATATTCCATCACAATGGGAGGGAAGCAAGCGTCTCTTTTCTGCTGGGAGAGTAGCACTAAAACGATTGTTATCAATGAAAACAAAATGACAAATGTCAATTTCAACAAAAAGGATTTTTGATTAAAATATTCTTCTCTCATGTCTCTGATTTGAAAATAAAGACTCCAAATGGAAAAATTGATATGTTTCGGCGTGAATCGATTTCTAAGAAAATTCATCGAATATTGTGCTAATGAAGTTGGAAAATATGTCTTTACTCCTTTAGGCTGCCATAAGTTTTTCAAGAATAATGAAGAGAATTTTATTTTTGATACTGAAACAATGGCTGGCCAAGTTATAACATTGACAGCCGTCAAACATTTAATCAAAGCCAAATTTCAAACAACTTTCAACATTTCCGATTTAGAAGTTTCAATCAGTGTCAAGTTCAATGACCAAGAAAGAAATGAAAAGTTTTTTTTGAAAGTTTAGAAAAAAATAAATCAAACAGTGCTTTGAATGAGTACGTTTTGTCATTGTATGAAGATTCTATGGCTGAAATCAGGATTGAACCACGATCTTCTCAACTTATTTTCAAGCCTTTATTTTTTAATTTTCGTTTGAAAGACGATTGTTTTGATGATAAGATAATCTTTACTGGAAAACAAGGCATTTTCATTGATGGTCAAGTCAGCGATGGAACTGAGAATGTTTCTATCAATGTTTTTGATGAAGAAAACACGAGCTTGTTCAAACAACTTTCACAGATAAATCAGGCAAATATCGAGTTGGACCTTTTGATGAAGATTTTAAACTTAAAATTGAAGCTTTCAAAGAGGGCTTTATTTTCAAAGAATATCCTAATCGTATTGGCCATTTTGAAACAGAGAAGCTTTCATCAATATTGATCACCATTTCAAATGAAAACCAAGAGCCTTTATCTGACGTTTTGATTTCATTGAGTGGTGGGAAAAATAATTTTCGTAAAAATAGTTTAATTGAAACAAATGGCAAACTCAAATTTAATAATTTAAGTCCTGGTCAATACTTTGTCCGATTTTTCCGTAAAGAATACGATTTTGAACCTCTCTCTCAAATGATTGAGCTACAAAGTGGAAATGATTTCTCCGTAACGGTGATTGGAAAAAAGTTGCTTTCAGTTGTATCGGTTCAGTGAGCTCTCTCACACGGCGAACCAGAATCTGGAATCGTTATTGAAGCAGTCGGAATAAGAAACGTTGTTGACAATGATTTGATTCAATGTTCTCAACTTCAAGAAGAAACAACACAGAAAACGATGGATCATTCTGCATACTTGGCTTGCTTCCACAATGTCAATACATAATTCGATTTAAAACGGAAAGCCTAATTCAAAAAAACATTCAAAATCTATTCCTCAAGTTCATTCTGTTCGTGTGCAAGAAGGAGATTTGAAAGATGTTAAATTTATTGCTCTTTTCAAAAAACTTCAAATGGATGTTAGTTTAACAATTCAAACCGATGAGGATTATCTCAATACTCTTTTCGTAAGTATTGAAATTTTGATTTTCACTTGTATAAATCTTTAAAAATTAAAATCAAGTTAACACTTATATTAAATGTTTTTTTTTATAGGTTGAGTTGTATGATGAAAATGAATCGACTCCTTTGTTTAAACAAAGTGTTACAAGTCCAATCGTTTTTCTACCTATTTTATCGGTGGATAACAAATCATACGTTCTACACGTTGACTCTCATCTCGACACGAACATTTTCAGTTTAAACCAGTACGATATTCTTTCACTGCCAATCAAAGTTTCATGCATTTGAATTTTGATTTTGATGTTCGTAGACATTCCTTCAAACGGCATCTGTTTGGAATGAACAAGAGTTGCCAATCAATTCTTTTTATTCAATTTTATTGATTTTGCTTGGTTTGGCTTTGTTTTACCATAAACAAATTCAAAGCTATACTCAGCTCTTGCCATTCAATTTCAATAAGATAACATCTTTCTTTTCTATTCAAAGCAATAAAGTCAATTCGGATTTTTTAACTAAGAAAAAAGTCAAACCAAAAAGAATTGAACTGTTTTATATGTTAACTTTGTTTTATAATTATTAAAAACGAGTTTATTAGAGTTTTTTTAACTAAAACTTATTTTAAAATATCTTTTGTTAAAACTAATCTGGTCCCAAAATTTAAGTATTATTGAATTTTCAATTATTTTCGAAATTATTTCGATTTGAATTTTTTTTTTTTTTTATTAATGTTCAAAATAGAGAAAAAAGTTCAAATAACTTTAAAAAAACAGGAAAAACGATAACAAAAACAGAATTTGAAATTTTTTTGTTTGTTTCAGATTTTATCTTTGTTCGTGAAATCTTCTAGAACATCTGAATCATCATCTTCATCATCGATGTTTCTTTGGGTCAATTCACTTTCTTCTTCATTTTGAGGTAGTCTATTGAAACCGCGTTTTTTGAAATTATTTTTCTTCCCAAACAATGAACCTAAGCCAATTCTTTGGGAACTGTTTGTCTTATTAAACGATGATAAACCATCATTTTTACGGAATAAAAAACGCCAAAAAAATTGACTCAAAGTACAGCAAAATAGAAATGGTGTATCAGAATAAGGCGATGAATGGCGATAATGAACAATCACAACAATTATGATCAACACCACTAAAATATGTAGAGCATGTTATTGAATGACACTGTTTCTCGAAACTCTTTGCCTCGAATTCTCAGCATATCGAATGCAAAGTTTGATATTTTAGGGTTATTTTGAATGTTCAATTTTGGTTCAATTAGTTTTGATTTTCGAATACTGTTTGGAGATGATTTACGATCATCTTTGATAGAATTGTTTAAAATTTTTGTTGATTGAGTTTGGTCTATAAAATTTGTTTTTGAATCATCGATATCAAAGTTTTCTTGAGAAAATAAAAACAATTGGAAAAATTTTTTTTTGAAAAAAAAACTAAATACTTTTTGCGAATTTCCAAATATTGTTGGGACCAATCTCTACAATGTAAACTGAGTTTCCATCACGTGAAACACAAGATCGTGAGGTGAGAAAAAGACTAGAATAAAACAGAAATATTAGCTTGAAAAGTAAATTTAGACATACTCCAGAAATTGGAGAGAATGTGGCTATCGGTTGGTGAGAATCAAAATCAAATGCAAAAGCTGAGACACTAAATTCGCCACCTTCAAGTGAAGGTCCATTGACTGCATATAAAATTCCATCTTTTTTTGAAAAAGCAATTGAAAAGGCGACCATTAAATTCGGTGAGTTGTATTTTGAAACGGAATTGTCCATAAGGAGCCAGAAAACATTGAATCCGACCATTTTCACGATCTGCTACACAAGCAAATTTTTCATTGTTTCTCTCGATCAAAACAACTTTATGAGGTATGTTGAAAACGTTTTTTGGTATTTTGCTTAAAGTCATAATTTCGTCTGTAATGATAGGGATGAAATATTTTAAATTAAAAAAAAATTTAGCAATCTTACCGGTGAAAATATTTTCATGACCCCAGTGATTTAAATATTTTCCTTTGCTATCGTAACGAATAATACGGCCATTACAATAACCATCAGCTACATAAAAATCACCATCAGGCGAGTCTACTGCCACTGATGTTGGCTTACAAAAATGATCAACTCTTTTCCAGGAACGAATCGTTCGCCTAGAGTTAACAAAGGTTTTCGATATGTTGGCAAAGTTGGATCTAGTGAAAATTTGAAAACCTGATGCATGCTACATCTGTCAACCAACAGCTTTATTTGAATGATCAATAGTTAAACCGTGGGGTAAGAAAAACAAATCCTGACCCCAGCTGTCAATAATTTTTTTGTTTTAGGTTAATAATAACTATGGTAGGATCAGTTATCGGTCCTTCATTAATACGTCGATATCTGTTTCTGAGATCAAAAGTCAACTGATTCCAAACATGATTTCCCCGTTGAAAAATTACAATATTGTCGTCGGAATCAATGTCAACGGCAGTGATTTGACCAAATTTGGAAACGCCAAAAGGCCAACCAGTTTCTTGAACAAATTCAATCACTTTAGAACTAGAAGAAGATGAAGGCGGGTGATGCTGGGAATGTTGGCCCATAGCGTACATTTCCAGAGTTATATTTCGTGGAAGTGGTTCGTCGCTTCCTTTTGGAAGTGAACGTATCAAACTCGGATTATCGATCTCTGTATCTTCGCATACATCGATTTCACTTCGTGATAAATCATTGTATGAAAAGCTGGAAACCATTTGTGAAATACTATCGGAAAGCAGTGTGTTTTCCGAATAATACATTAAATACAAATTGCACATTTCATCGTTTGAATTTGATCCCATTTTGGTTAAAAAATTCGACTAGAAGAATTGTAGGTGCAGCGTGCAAATAAAATATCATCACTTTTGATTGAAACTAAATTATTCATAGGATAAAATGCCTAAAAAAACATGAAGCTTTAAAATAATCAAATGGAAACAATTTTTTTTTTTACTGAGGCCATTGGGGATTCCCTTCGGCTAATAAAGTCCATTGTTTTTTTGTAACTGAGTATTTATACCTTTGATCACCGTACCAAGAGCATGAGCATGAACACGGTAAGCGAATATATTAATTGTTCACGCTGAAGTCGACAGTTTACATCGATTACTGTTTCTGTTTTATTTAAAAAATTTTAATTTTAAAACAATTCAAGCAAGATTATTACTGGTTTTTTTAGGTGGTATTAAGCCATTTGTTGAGACCATTACAAAAATACCGGCCACAAAAGGTTGTCTGAAAAAAAAAATTTTCATTAAAATCATATTATTCTTGTGATTTATGGAATATTACGCTTCTAGAGAGTAAATCAATCGAACACCACTTGAATCTCCTTGCTCCAACGGATGAGCATAATGGGCCTGAAGAACAAGATAGTTTATCTCTGATCTCTGCCCAATATGAAATCCAACATTTTTGGGAAGTGATAGTGTTGGTGCATTTCGACCCCAAGCATAAATTATACTCATCTTTGTACAAATAACTGATGTGAACAAGACCTAAATTTAAATTGGGTTAAACCTATTCATCGCTTTAAACAAGTGGTAAAAATACCAAACATTGGGATACAAATCAGTTGATTTTCGAATATCTTTGCAGCCATAAATTATAATATGATGTATTTTGCTAGCGTTTGCATCTGGCTCAAAACTTGTTATATAAAGCTCTTCATTGCTGACATTGGTTGCAGTGCAGAAATATTCATCGTTCTTTGTTTAATCAAATATATTATAATAAACTAAAATATTTTGAAAACTCACTTTTTTAGGCAAACATTTGGCATTTTTATTTAGCGCGTAAAAGTCATTGGCCAATTTCTTTGGTATTATTTTTCCAAAAACAATGTTTTCATTTGAAATTATTATCAGAAAGACTATTAGAAGAATTTCGCTGAAAGACTTTTGAAAATATTTCAGTCGCATTTTGTTGATTGATTAGAGAGATCGTACCGAAAAGATACGATTTTGAATAATAATGGAATTTTAATAAACGAGCTTTAAATGCTTTATAGATCATTATTATTAACATATTATTTGCAATAAAATAAAAATTATTAAAGCAAATTTCTTCTATTTTAAAATTAATTGATTTGAATTGCGGAAAAATTGATTTTTTTGTTTTCACTAGTTCATTGATTTATCAAAAACAATAGTTTTGAATTTGTTTTTTATCACATTCATTTTAATTAAAACAATTCTTATTCTTAAAACGCTAAAAAATTTGACATCTCAGAGATGAGTTTTTTCTTTAAATTGAAATTTCAATCATTTGTTTAGGCTTATTTCACATTTAAAGAATTTCCCAGGGAAGTTCAAGCGACATATGGAATCTTGAAACGGAAAGATTTAGCAAATAATTATTGACGTAAACACGGTGACGTACACAGTTACGGCCGAGTTACTGTTTTGATATTATTATTTTCACAGCATTTTCAATTTGATCATCTGTGGCTTTTTTGATCATAAATTCTCTAACAGTTCCATAAAACTTGACCATTTTTTACATTTAATATTTTTTCCAACAATAATTCTAAGATAATCGAGATTTTTTCCTCAATTTTATTTATTTAAAAAACTAATGATAAATTATTTTCAAAAAAAAATTATTTTTTTATTTCAAATCTATGAAAAGTTCTAGAATAAACTTATAAAGAACTTTTTAAGTAAAAAAGAATAAATTGAAAAATAAAATAAAATTATCGGTAGTTTGACTGTAAAATGTTTCAACACTCTTAACACTTGAAGAATTGAAATAGCCAGTGTTATTGTTTGATTTAACAGTTCATCATTGACATTTTAAAAAAAAATCTTTATTCAGCTTTGTTCAATTGAAGAAATTCTTGATGAAATTTATTCTGAAATATTAATTTTTCAATTTTAAAAAATTGATTGAAAAATGTTTTCAAAAATAAATCCACTAGTTATTGCCTTGACGTAAATTTCATCAATTATATTAATGGATAAATTGAATTATTGATTTTATTACTTAAATGTACAGTTTAATTTGAAATTCAGTTCTCCCAAATGTCCAATTTCAAGTTTTTAGAAAACGAAATCAAACAGCTAAAAAATGAGGTTTATTACTTGAATCGTATGGGTTCATTGTTGGAAAAGTATCGAAGTTTCACCAATAAATTTGTTTTTAATTGTCAATGTACGGCCAACATTAACTATCAAAATGAATACACCAATTTGGAGTGTGAGTTTAAAATTTTACAATCTGAGAAATCAAAGTTTCAGATGGTCAAAATCATCAAACACAACACGCCATTCTTCAAGTCAACTCTATGTCGGCACAAACAATCAACAACATCAAAATCATCAAATTGAACCAAAAAAAGGTACGATTGTTTTTATTCCAACTCAATGCATAAAACTTGATTTTTTAGAATTTATACCCATCATAACCGATATACAGATTGAACCAAAAAACTCGAATGGCGGAATCAATGCTATTAACGCACATAGTTTCACTTATTCCACTAATCACAGTGTAATTTCTCTGAATGACTTGCTCAAAGCATCAGATTTGCAGCTTACCACTATAAATGAATCCTCGAATTTGATAAATTCAATCAAATTGGTATCTGGAGACTCGACAGCTTCAACTCAAATTCATCATGGTAAATTTTTGATCACTATTTTTTTTTTTTTGATAATAAATTTTTTGTTTTTCAAAATTAGAAAAGTCCAATTCGGTTAATCGTAGAAATCAACTGCCTAGTCAATTGGCTATAGCTGATGGGACCAATACAGGAAATTTTCACCAAAATCATTCATCCCAAATGTCAAATAATCGATCTCAATTTCATCATGAATCATTAACCTCAAGTCAAATGGAACCGGAAACATTTATTGCCAAAGTGATCGATTCGCATGGAACAACCGTGGATCGAAATTTACAAGTCAAATTGAACATTGCCACTAGTCCTATTGTAAAAATTTTTCTGGTTTTTCTTTTTCTGATAAGCTATAATCTGAGTCCATAAAATCTGAAACAAAATTTCTATTATAAATTCAATTTTGAACATGAGTTCAGTTCTCATAGTTTTATTCTTAGATTTGTTCAGAAAAAGTTTCTAATTGTGTTTAGCACATCCCACTTTTTTTTCAAAAGCATAATCAGGCCAAAATGATATTTTTTCTAATAATCCTAATAGAAGGATCTTGTTAGATTTTTATATTTAATCAGTTTTTTGAATATTGACTTTTTTTAAATATAAAAAATTTTTTTAGTGATTGAAAATGCCATCAACCAAGCTCACAGCGTAATAGCATCTTCCTCATCATCGTCATCCTCATCTTCGATGTCTAACCACAATCTTCAATCACAGATATTCGAAACCATTGAAGCATCATCTTTTTCTAGTACAACTTTGCCACCTCAGTTCAACAAAACCAAGCTATAACTGTGATTCAAAATCAACAGCCAACAACAGCCTACATATTTTCTGCCGGATCTTTGCCAAGTTTACTAGAAAACTCAATGATTAATGTTAATCAACAACCAATGGTTCAGCAACAACAAACAACAACTTTGATTACTGATGGAAATTTTGTTAATAACAACAGCAATCTCATATTTTCTTCAAACGTAAATCCTTCAAATCATGCTCGAATTGCGTTGTTGAACACGATGGACATTCATCCAACAACAACAATCATCATAATAGCAGAATAAAAGGAATGACCAGTGTAATTTCTAGAACAGAAACTCTGTCTCCTTGTCATCCGTCTTCATTAAGCATTTCGAATCAAACATCTCCTTATTCGTCTTTATCGTCATCATCGCACCAATCGCTGTTGAACACAGCCAATAAAAATTCACCAGAATTCATGACTATTGATGGTATCGATAATTACGTTACTGACGATGATCAATCAGTTAGCCAATCAAACAATCAACAAGAAAATAAGGTTTTAGTAAAAATTGAGAAAAAGTCCCCGAGCATTTATCATTGTCTGTCAGTCCCGATGTTGTGCTTAATGGAGACAGTGATTTTGTAGAGCTATATCGTTGTGATTTTACTGATTGCCTATTTTCCACGACGCTGAGTTCAAATTTTACGAATCATTTAAGAAAGTTTCATCAAGTTGCGAGACCATTCAAATGCAACTATCAAGGCTGTAATGCATCATTTAAAGAGAAATATAAGCTTAAAGTTCATAATGTTGTGCATACTGGTGAGAAACCGTTTTTTTGTTCTGAGCCAGGTTGCAATTCTCGGTTCTCTCAATCGGGTCATTTATCTAGACATCGTAAATTGCATTCATCATTCAGCGAAAAGTATTGTTGCACTTGGCCCGAATGTACCAGAACGTTCGCACAGAAACATAGTTTACGTTATCATTTGATGATGCATCGTGGTGAAAAACCATGGACTTGCTCGATTGATGGATGTGGTCGATCATATATTGAAAAATGGAAATTGGCAAAACATGAACGAATCAAACATCACATCGAAAACAGCAATACAATCGAATCTCGTGTCAGAGAGTGACTGTTGTCAAACACTCATCCGAGCTTGTTCACAAACGATAATAAGTTTATCTCAATTTCAAAGAGAGAAAATAACATAGTTTAACCACATTACATTGTTGGATGACTGATTTTTTCTTCTCAAATCTAATTTCAAACTATCTGGGAGTATAAATTCAGCACAACAATTCTAAATAATCGGATTCAAAAAATAATCGTATTCTCCGATAATCGATCTATTATTCCAAAATCGAATATAATAAAAATAATATTAATTTTTTTTTCTAATTTATGTACTTGGTTATTAATAATACTGTATATTATAAAAAGTTTCACTAAAAGCAATATATACTCTTATATTTGTAAAAAAAAAAAAAAAAATTATTTTTTTTGACTTTTTAAATTTTTGTAAAGTTTTTAAAATAAAAAAAATCTTAACCGATATTCTTGACCAGAATGAACAACCAATTTCTTCCTGGTCTTATAACTTCTTCTTGACAGTCAAATGTACTAGGTAAATAGAAAATAGATTGAGTTCTGCAACTCTTACATGCTGATTCCTTGTTTCCAATTACCACATAATCCTACTAACTTTCTATAGAAAAACCTAAAGTTTATTTTGTTCATTCAGATCGTTAGAGTCCTGTAGCTGAAATGTACTCGATAGTTGAACTCAAGTATTGAAATGCAAAATTTTAAATTTTCGAAATAATTTTTACAAAATTTCATTTCATCGAAAACTTGGAATCCTAAAAACAAGATTTGAAAATAATTTTTCTAAAACTAAAAAAAATTACTGAAACTCTTATTAAATTTATGGCACTCTACTAATCTATTTTCATGATAATAATTTTTTTTTAAAATAAATGTTCTTTTCGCTGACACAATTTTCAATTTTGAAATACAGTTTCTCAAATAGACAGCAAATTTTTTTTTTTTTTTAAAACTGAAAATTAAAATGTTCAATACTTAAACTTGAATATTTCTTGGAACGTAAAATTTTTTGTCTATTCAAATGTTAATTAAGATTCCCTGACTTGGGATAATTTTCTCAATTAAGTTACCTGTTGATCAATGTTGAAAAAGATATTTTACGTTCTCTAAATGAGCCTAGAAAAAATTGGATTTATGACAATACTTTGTCGTTGTCAGTAGATTAATTGTTCTGTTTTATTAGTCTACCGTGGTAGTTACTTGATAATCTTGTTCTATTGATGTTTGTCTCATACCAAAGGTTTCTATTTATATTTTAGAAAGTCATATAATAAAATTATACAAACCACCACATCATCAAAAAAAAATGATTAAATAAACGTGTCAGTAAATATATTATTCATATTTTAAAACTAAAATTCAAAGAAATATTGGGATAGAAATTATTTTTATCTATTGTTTGACAAACAGCACATAAATGATAACGAGATTTCGTTTGATACGATTTTACATGGAAAAAACATAGAATCCCAACAAACAACAACCACATTCATCACCAAGAGAGATTTCACCTGACTAAACCAGACAATAAAACCAACAAGATTTAGCTAAAAAACCAAGTTTTAAAAAATCGCCAAATTTTATAATTTATTATAAAGTTTTTAATTAATTTTTTCAATAAAAAAAAACTATACAACTCAAATAAATCAAATAAAATTTTATTAAATACTCAGAAATTAGTTGTTAGAAAGCAATTATGATGAAAGAAGAAGAAGAAGAAGCAGCAGAAGAAAGCTTGAAATCTTTTTGTTTAAGATTCGTCTCAATGAATGATGAACATCGTTTTTTTATTATTGTTTTTTGATCGATGGATGATGATGTTGTTGTTGGCGCCCATCAATTAACATGAGGAGTGTTATTTAAATTTTTGGTTGCTTTTTGGTTGTTTTCTCTTTCTCCACGAAAGATATTATACTTTGTTTTTTTTTTTCTGCCCTTACTGTTCTATCATATATCTGTCTCCCTTTCTCTCTCTCTCTGTGTCTCTATAAAATAGAAACTTTGATTGATATTAAAACTCTGAAACTCTTTATGTGGTGTCACCATTTTGGCTATAATTATATGATGAGTATCGCAGTTCACGCTGGCTCCCGGTGTAATTTGTTTAGTTATTAAATTGGTGTGCGTGTGTGAGCGTTTGATGCTCTTTTTGTGAAACAAGAAATTTCAGTCAAATATAATTATTATAATCAGCGACAAAAAATAAAATAAAATAAATTCATTACCATTCTGTTTGATTTGTTACCATTGATTTACTGTTACGGTTGTTATTATATTTTTTTTACGAACATATCAAACACATTGGAAACATTGAAACAACTGAAAAAAAAACTGAATGCTGTTCGCTTTCACGGTAAGTTTCATGAATTATTTTTGTTGTGGCAAGCAATCGTTTGCAACAAAAAAAAAAAAACTATGGTGTGAGAAAAAAACCAGTTTCGAACATAAATTTTGTTGAAAACGAAATTTTTTTAATCAGAAATTGTGTTGCTTGTTTGAAATCGAATAATGATTTCCTTGGTTAAATAACAGGCAAACATTGTTCAGCTTTCATGATATTTCATTAATATATTTGTTTGTTTGTTTTTTTTTTGACCTACTCACGCGTGCATCAACCACTTAACCCTGTACAACCTAGAACTTTTGCGATAAATGTTTTGCAAATGTTTTTTTCACATCCTCAATGTTGTTTGAAATTTGTTTTCAACAGAACCTTTGATCTTACCACGGTTGTATCAGTCGAATTTTTTTCAGTTTAGAAGAGAAAGAGAGATAAAAAGAAATGCATCATGAATTTGAATAAGTAATCGTTTCATTTTTGTTTTGAAGGTCAAACAGTTAACGAATGGATAACAATGATTAGCAAAAGAAAAAAAAACAATTGATCAGAAGAAAGGTTTGAATTCAAACAAGTAGAAAAAACATTGATTAATGAGAAAAACAAAGCTATCATTACACAATGAAACAGAGAAAAACAAACACGAAATTAATAAAACACGAAACAATCTCCATGATTGTCTATTGACTTCTCTGAGGAAAAAACTTTGGCCTTAAACTTTATCTAGTTTACTTTTGCCCTCTCAAACTTCTATTTTTTTTATTATTTAACACCTGAGTTTGAATTCTGGTGATTTGGATGTTTTACATGAATTTCTTTTTAGGTTTAAAAACTTGAAGAATTTTTCAAGCAAATTTGAAAAACTTGAAACAACTTGTTATCTGATTGTTTTTTTTAAACTTTCTGCTTTTGACCTGTGATTCAAACGAAAGAGATTTTTTTTTCTCAAGTTTTTTTCTTTGGTTTTTTGAGGAAAAAATTTTTTTTCTAAAAATTGAAACTTCAATTTCAACTGGTTAACATCAAGCGCTTCAAAAATATTCTCTTCATTCACAAACAATAACAACAATTAAACCATAACTTTTATTCTTCTAAAACTTTTGAGTTTTTGAAGTTTGATTTTGAGTTTGTGTTCTGTTTGCATCATAAATTTAATTATCCACACAATAGCTTTATTTTTCCCGAAACAAATAGAAAACAAAACCACTTAATATAAAACAAACTTAAAACAAAAAGACTAGAGAAAACCATTAATTCAGTTCATATTTTTTTTTTTTGTTTTTTTGGGAAAACAAGTAAACAGTAATCGATCAAGAAGAAGTTGAACCAGAAAAAGAGAAAAATGAAAAGAGTTTAATCTTTTTTTATTTTTTTTTTTTTGTTGGCTTGAAGCCATCTTTCTGAATCGAATGAATGAATCTGCCAGATTGTGATTTAAAATCCAAAGAAAAGTCAACAAAAAGTTCAGATTTTTTTATATGTAGAATGGCAGATTCATCCATTTTTTTTCTTGACTGAACTTTTTTTCGAGTTTGTAAAAAATAATTTGAGAGAATCTTCTTTTTCTTTTTGGCTTTCATTTCTTCTAGCTTATACTATTATTTAATCACAATATTAATTTTTGTCACATAAATGACAAAATCACCCAAAAATAACGAATGAATGAATGACAAAGCCAGAATTTTTGTTTTGATAGAAATTTTGGTGGAAAATACTCGATGTATTTTGTAAAGCCAAAAAAATTTTTTTGATTTTTTCTTTGCACATAGAAAATATGTAAGATAATGATAAAAAGTTAGAAGTTTTAATGAGAAAAAATTTAAAAACAAATTCGAATGAACGAAAACATTTAAATCTTTCAGCTGAAAATTTTAAATGTTTCTTTCATTCATTGACGGATTGAAAGTTTTTTTTTCAAAAAAGTTGAGAAAAGAAAAACAATTCCAAAATTAAGAAAAGTCAAGTCGAGTTAAGTGGATTGTTTGTTTGTTTGTTTTTTTTATACTTTCCAATAACAACGTTTCAAATTTCGAAAGAATCAATTGGTAATAGATGAGGTTTTCACGATTTTTTTCCCCAGTCTTTGATTGAAAGATTGATTGCAAAATGATTCAAACGGTTGAATGTTCATTGTTATTGTTGCTAGATCTTTCAAATCAAATGAATGAGAGAAAAAAACTCACAAAAAAAACTAAAATAAGATTATTCAATACAATAATAAATTTTATTTAAATAAATGAAAATTTGTTCAAACTGAAACTCAATTCAAAAAAAAACTTGATAAAAAAATTGATTGTAAATGGATTTTTTTTTTTGAATTACTAAATTTTTTATTTATAAATTATATTTTCATTATAATTAATTTGAAAATTTTCTGCTTAAAAGTTAATTCTTTTTTTTCTATTTTGTTTCATTCAAAGGTTGATGAGCTTGATCACAGAATAAAATACATTTTTTTTAAGCGGAAAAAATGACAAGCCAACCGGGAAGGCTAAAATTTTTTTTCTATTGGGGAGCCTTGATTATTGTGACGATTTTGTTCATTAGTTTCTTGGTTGCATTTATTGTTGAAAAAATAGCAAGTTTAAGATTTAAAAAAAAAAAAATTAATTGAAAACTTGATTATTGTTGTCGTGTTTTTGTTTTTAAATGTTTAGAAACTTTGGCTCCAAACGTCATTTCTCCGTCATCAACCGTAGCTCCTGTATCATCAACCGTAACTCCGATACCAGAAGACGAAATTCGATTGAATGATCAAGTTCAACCGGAGAACTATAGATTGACGATACGATCTGATCCAAATCAAAAAAATTTTTCAGGAATTGTGCGGATAGCCCTGAAAGTGATCGAAGATGATGTTCAACAAATAAAAATTCATTGCAAAAACCTAGAAATCATCCAGTATAAACTGGAAGATGGAGACGGAAAATCAATCGAAATTGTTCTTGATTCCGATGAAGAGGTTCGAAATACAACCGAATTGTGTTCTTTTGATTTGAAAACATCTATTGGGAAAGGATCCTATTCTTTCAACATTGATTATAATGGCTATTTCAAAAATGGCCAGATCACTGGATTTTATCGGAGCAGTTATAAAACATTGGAGAATCAGGTCAAATATTTGACTTCTACCAAATTTGAGCCAACTTATGCGCGTATGGCGTTTCCTTGTTTTGATGAGTAAGTCGGCTCGTTTTTTTTGTTGAGACCTTTTCAAGAATTTTGTTTGTTTTGGTTTGATTTCCAGACCAAAATTCAAAGCTACTTTTGATATAATTTTGGAACATCCTGCTACCACCAAAGCAATTTCAAATCAAATAGAAAAACAGAAAACAAATATCTCAACTGAATGGATTTCTACAGAATTTGAACAAACAGTGAAAATGTCCACCTATCTGGTGGCGTTCGTGATAAGTGACTTTGAGTTTACTGAAACGCAAACAAAAAGCGGATTGCCAGTAAGCTTTTTTTTAAACTTAAAACTGAACTTTTAAACTATTTTCTGATAAAGGTTCGAGTCTATTCGAGGCCTGATCAAGTGAAAAAAACAAACTATGCTCTGGACACTGCGGCACAAATATTGGATTTCTACGAAAACTTTACCAATATTCCATACAGCATGAAAAAATTAGATTTGATCGGCTTGCCTGAGTTTGTTTCTGGAGGTGAGTTGAACGCTGAAAAATAAATAATTTGCGTTCTTTTTAATTCTCATATTTTTCTTAGCCATGGAAAACTATGGTTTGGTGACATACAAGGAAACCTATGTTCTGTATGATGAACAAGAGTTCAATGCTGCTGATATGAAATCTGTGGCCAGTGTGATTGCTCATGAGCTGGCTCATATGGTAAAAAAATGAAAAAATAATATTTAAATTGAGCTTATTAGAATATTTTCAGTGGTTTGGCAATCTGGTCACAATGGAATGGTGGAGTGATATTTGGCTGAACGAAGGATTTGCCAGCTATTTCGAATACTATGGACAAAATCATGTCAACAAATCTTGGAACATTTTCTCAAGACTCAGCACTGGAGACATTCAATCGGCAATAAAAGCTGATTCCTTGGAGAACGCTCACCCTTTGGTTAAACCAGTGATCACCCCCGATCAGATAACGGCAATGTTTGATACGATTTCTTATAGCAAAGGAGCAGCGATTGTGCATATGATAGAAAAAATTATCGGACGTGAAGCTTTTCAGAAATCCATTCAAAATTATCTCAACGAAAATCAATACGGTAACGTGGATTCAAGCAAAATGATCAAATATTTCTCAAAAGAAATCAAAAAAGTAAACACAGCAGTAATTTTTGCAAAGAATTCAAGTCAGGAAATATTTTTTTTCAGGCTACTGATGTTGACGGGGAAGTTTTTCTGAAAAAATGGATCTTCAATAATGGCTATCCAATCGTTACCGTTAAACGTGTTTCAAACGACAATTCAAAGTTGGATCTCGAACAGATAGCCTACTTTAATCAAGCTGTTCCAGAAGAACCGTGGAATGTGTTTGTTACTTATAGATTACCTCATAACCGACAAGGATCATTTGTTTTTAACAAAACAAGTCAGACAATCACTTTAAACAATGAAATCAATGATAAACAATGGATCAAGCTGAACAATAATGGCACTGATTATTATTTAGTCAAATATAGCGATAAAGATAACAAACTTCTGGTCAACGAGCTGAAACTCAATCTCGATAGCTTTACACCATCTGATCGAGCAAGCATTCTTTTTGATGCTTATCATTTATCAGAAATATCTATGTACTCATATGAAAATTTGTTTCATCTTTTTGATTATTTAGAAAAAGAAACTCACTACTTACCTTGGTCAATAGCCTACAACGCTTTGAGTTCATTAAACAAAAAACTAGCTAGCAGCAATGGCGACTCGCTGATCAGAATGAAAAACTACATTCAAGATTTGGTGAAAAATGTCTACGATTCGTTTGTTTCGGATTCCTTTTCTTCTGCTTTGTCGAGCTACGATCAAATGTATGAAACTGACATCGTTTAATGGTGAAAATATTTAACTAATCTTAAACAAACAAAAAAAATTTAGAGCTTTGAGGAATACAATAATAAACACAGCGTGCTTTGCCGAATATGAAAAATGTCTTGAGCAATGTCAAGAATTGTTTCGAAATTGGCTGGACAATGGCTCTAAAATTGATTCCAATATCAAATCTTATGTGTACAAATTTGGCCTAAAAGCCAGTACAAATGAGGCCGATTGGAATAAAATTTGGGATCGATATCAATCAGAGAAAGATGCCAATGAAAAAACAAAACTGATGACAGCGTTGACTAGCACTCGTAGCACTACACTACTATCATTATTGATTTCCTATTCTCAAAACCAATCATTGATCAACAATGAAAACTTTTTTTCTGTTCAACAAAATATTGCCTCCAACAGTGAGATGGGACGAAGTTTGATTTGGGATTACATCAAAAATAATTGGGTAATTTTGGTTGAAAGATTCGGATTAAACGACCGTAGACTGGGCAACTACGTCAAATCCGTTGTTAGCGGTTTTGGAACCAAACTACGCCTTGCTGAAGTCGAGCAGTTTTTTTCTGCAAATCCTGAGGCCGGAGCCGGAGAAGCGGCCAGAAAAGATGCTATTGAATTAATCAAAAAGAACATTCTATGGCTCGAGAAAAACGAGAAAAATGTTTCAGAAAGCCTTGAAACAAGAGATCAAATCAAAAGACCGTGGCTGAATTGGCGTTTAGACCAAGATGTTATTCCTCTTCATTATGATTTAAATTTGACCATCAATGTAGATGACGAAGTGTTTAACGGCTCTGTAAATATTCAATTAGAAACCAAGCGACCAATCAAATACATTGTTCTGCATGCATTGAATTTGAACATTACATTCTCTGAAGTATTCACTGAAAAATCTTTGGTCCAAGTTTCTTCATCAAACTCTTCTTTTTCCTACAAAAATAACCAATATTGGATCATACCAATGGTAGATTATATATCTCTTGGAGTTTATAATGTCAAGATAGCTTTTAATAGCCAGCTAAGTTTTGGCTTAAACGGGTTGTATTTGTCCCGTTATAAGAATCCTGCAGGCAACTATTCGAAATTAGTGACCACTCAGTTTGAGTCTACCTATGCTCGAAAGGCTTTTCCTTGTTTTGATGAACCAGGTATTCTAGTTTTTTTTATCTATTTTTTAAAATGAACTTTTTAAATTTACAAGGATTCAAATCAACATTCAAAACTTCGATCGAGCATAGCAATCAATACTCAGCATTGTCCAATATGCCAGTAGATTATGTTCAAAAAACAAGTGGCTCTTGGTTGCAGACTGTTTTCAAGAAATCCGTTAAAATGTCTACGTATTTAGTGGCTCTCATTGTCAGTGATTTCGTTTCAAAATCAAATCCGACAGTATCGAATTTTTCCGTATACACCTACAATCCCAATGTCAACTTGGATAAAGTAGATTATTCATTGGATATTGGGCCTAAAATTTTAAGCTTCTACGAGTCGACTTATTTTCAAATTTCCTATCCTCTTCCAAAAATGGACATGATTTCTATTCCAGATTTTCTAATGGGAGGTGAGAGATTAATCAACTATTTCATTTTAAAATTTTTTATATTTGATTTGAAGCCATGGAGAATTGGGGGCTTGTCACATATCGTGATGTCTATCTTCTTTATGATAAAAAAAAATCATCTTCTTCTTCGAAAATGACCATTTGTTCAATAATCGCACACGAATTGGCTCACATGGTATGTTTCTCTTGAATTGTAACTAAAAAAATTGAAAATTTTTTTCAAAAACTAAGTGGTTTGGTAATTTGGTAACCATGAAATGGTGGGATGATCTTTGGCTCAACGAAGGATTCGCTCAATTCATGCAATATAAAGCTACGGCATTTGTTGAGCCCACATGGAACTATCAAGAGCATTTCGTGATGAAAGAGTTGAGCCGAGTTTTCGAAGCAGATTCTTCTCTCACCACGCATTCCATTTTGACCAAAGTTAACAATGAAAATGATATTCAATCTGTTTTTGATTCTGTCACTTATGCTAAGGTTTGTTGAAGCTTTAATCAAATTCTAACAAAATTCAAAAAAAATCTTGAATAAAAAAACAGGGTGCTTCCGTAATACGAATGTTGGAAAACACTTTAGGAGAGGAAACGTTCCAAACAGGAATAATCAATTATTTGAAAAAAAATTCTTTCAAGAACACAGTTACAAGCGATTTATGAATGAGCTGACTATGTTGCCTCAAACGTATGAGAAACCTTTTTTTGCTGTTCATGTTTTTTTTCTATCTATACTTTACTTGCCGTAGAAATTTAATGTCGGCAGTTTCATGGACACGTGGATCACTAAAGAAGGTTTCCCTGTCGTGACCATATCCATCTCCTCTAAAAATACCTTCCTTTTCGAACAAGAAAGGTTTTTGAAAGATTTTTCTTCGTCAACCTCTAAGTGAGTTTAAGAAAATAATTTGATCGGTTGTAATTGTTCAATTGTTTTTAGCTATTTATGGAATATTCCGCTTACCTATCGAGTGATCAACATGAAATATGAAGAATTGACTAACGAACCTCAAATCTTTTATTTTGATACCAAAAAGCTTTCGAAATCAATCGATTTAGGTCAAAACGAATTTATCAAATTCAATATTGATCATAAAGGCGTGTATGTGGTCAATTATGATACCGATACTTGGAATTCATGGATAAAGGAACTTAATGATAACTCTTCAATAATTTGGAAGAAACTGAGTTCCATGGATCGTCACAATCTTTTGTTGGATGCTTTTTATTTATCTCGATCTGGACGTTTATCGTATGATATTTCTTTGAAATTGGCAGAGTTTTTAAAACATGAACGCTCTTTGATTGTTTGGCAAGCTGCCATCAGCATGTTGAACTATCTTCGTCCATTTTTGATAACACAAGATAAAGGAATAGCTTTTGAAAATTGGATATTAACCGAATTGATCAATCCATCCATCTATCAAGAATTGGGATGGAAAGATGAACAAAACTCAGATGATCCAAATCGAAAAACAATTAAGAGCTTCAATTTTAGATATTGCCTGTTTATACGGCCATCAAGATTGTTTGAAAACTGCCAAAGAAAAATTCGAAGAGTATCAAAAAGACCCTACAAAACCAGCTGATCAAGATTTATTTTCTATTATTCTTTTTTATACAATGAGAAATAGTGCTACAACAGAAAATTTTGAATTTTTAGAAAAACAATATTCCAATACCTCGACAACAGAAGAGAAGATGATTTTTCTAAGAGCTCTGTGTGCAGTGCAAGATTCATCCATGTTGCAAAAGCTGATGAACAACTCATTAGATGAAACATTTTTGAAATCTCAAGATTTTTTCACATTTCTCAATTATTTGTCTTCCAATCCTGTTGGTCTACCTATTGCATGGAAGTTTTATCAAGACAACTATCAAACTATATTAGATCGGTATGTATAACTGTTTTGGAATAACTTGTTTTTTATAGAAAAAATTCGATATTTCAGATATGGATTAGATGATTCAAATTTAGGCCGTGCAGTATATCGGTTTGCATATTTTTTCAATACCGATAAACAACGTGAAGAAGTTGTCAGCCTTTTCAATCAATTCCCTGAAGCCGGAGCCAGCCAATTGTATCGAAAGCAAACTTTAGAATTGATCGACTCTAATTTAGCATGGTCCAAGTCGTATTACAATAAACTCATCGAATTTGTGACAAACAAATGTGATGATAAAACCTGCCCTTGGAATGTTTATCGATTGAATCCGAATGTTGTGCCAAAGAAATATGATTTGACCATTCAAGTCAACACTACCACATTCCAATACAATGGAACCGTTTTAATTGATGTCGAAATAAAAGAAGAGATCAGCCATCTCATTTTGCATGCCAGTGAAATTTTAGATGTTTTATCTATCAGTTTTCGTCAACAGGGCAATGATTTAGAGCTGTCCAAAGAAAAAGGATTCAGATATTCCAAGTTTGAATTCTTTGTCGTGCCTCTTAATCGAAAAGTGTCGAATGGAATTTACAGTATAACAGCTTCATTCAATGGAAGCTTGCTATTGGCCGGTTTATCTGGAATTTATCGAAGTTATTATGAAACAGAAATGGAACGGTCAATTTGGCCGCAACTCAATGGAATCAACTTCAGCTCGAAAAGTATTTCCTGGCTTTGATGAGCCTGGTAAGTGTTTAGTTTTATTTAAAAAGTGTTTGATAATTGAAATATTTTTTTTAAACAGCCTTTAAACATGAGATTGATATTAAGGTGATTCACGATAAGAAAATGAATACCACTTTGTCTAACATGGATATAAAAGAATCCAAGCCTCATGAGTCGATGTTTGATTGGGTGGTCACTCAATACAGAACTACACCAAAAATGGTCACTTATCTCATCGCCATATTGGTCAGTGATTTCAAATGCACTGGAGTAAATGTAACTGGTTTGGGAGAATCTTCCTCTCTTCCCATTCAAACTTGTGCTTCTCCATTATTTGAAACAAGAAAACACAGATACTCTTTAGAAGTAACTCCAAAAATATTGAAACATTTTGAAAGCTACACAAATATTCCATACAAATTTCCAAAATTGGATCAAGTAGCAATACCTCATTTCTCTGCTGGAGCAATGGAAAATTGGGGCCTGGTAAAGTATCGAGAAACAATGCTTCTTTGGACCGATGATGAAGAAACATCAGCTCAACAACGATCAGTTTGCTCTGTGATTGCTCACGAACTAGCTCACATGGTAATTAATTGCTTTTGAAAAAGAAATTCATCAACTACAAACATCAATTTTAGTGGTTTGGTAATCTAGTCACTTGCCAATTTTGGGGAGATCTGTGGCTTAATGAGGCTTTCGCTTCGTATATGGAATTTTCGGCTACCGATTTCGCTCATCCAGAATGGAACTATGTGAGAAAGCGAAATTTTAAAGTTCAAATTCTGAATTTTTTCAACCTTGTTAATGTAGTTTGACACGGTCACTTATTACGATACAATGAATGCAATGCTAGGAGATTCAAGTGAAAGCTCAAAACCTATAGTCACCAACGTTACAAGTCCTGAACTTATGTCCTATTCGAGTTCCATTGTTTACAATAAGGTCAAGATTTTTTTTCAAAATAACCTAAATGTGATTGATTTTCTCAACAGGGTTCAGTTATTTTGCACATGTTCAATTGGACAATGAGTCCGGAAAAGTTTCAAAACTCTTTGCAAACTTATTTGAAAGATAATAGTTTTACGTCGATTGTAACAAGCAGTTTGTTTGATGTTTTTGAAAAAAACTGGATACACCCTGAAAAAATGAAGGCTTCAGATTTTCTAGATTTTTGGGTCAAAAAACCAGGTTTCCCATATGTCAACATTACTTATGACAAACAAAATCAGAAAATTTTTTATTCTCAACAAAGATTCCTGCAAAACGGAATGAAACCTTCAAAAGAGTATTGTTTTTAAAAAAAATTTCTTGAATGTTTATTTAAAATCTTTTCCATTTTCAGATATGTTTATCCGATCCCATTTTCTTTTTATACTTTAGACTCTAAAAATCAAAAAACTTTCAACCTGAAACAAGCAGATATTCAGTTTTTAAATCAAAGCACTGGAACTTTGAATGAAGTTTCAAATTTCATTAAAGCTAATCCAAACTTTTTTGGATTCTATTTGGTCAACTACAATGACTGGGATAGTTTGATTGAAAAAATGGTCAAAAATGATAGAAACATCATTCAGATGTTAACAGTAAACGATCGAGCAGAGTTATTGTTTTCTTCATTTTTATTGGCCCGTGCCAAATTGACATCATACTTGACACCATTCAAGCTGTTTCAATATTTAGTTCATGAAACTCATTTTGTACCTTGGTACTTTTACTCTTAGTAAGTATAGATTTAACCTGAATTGAAGTAAAACTTTGTTCTATTTTTCTTGTAGCGCAAGTTCAGCTTTGATTTCAACAATATCTCGTACCGAATATAGAGACTCGATTATGTTGTTTGAACAAAGAATTGTCTCGGTCCATTATAAAAACAACTTTGGGATGATGCACTGGGAACTAATATCGATAAAAGTTTTCGTTTATCGATCATTTCCTATGCTTGTAGAAGTGGTCTCAAATCATGCCTTGAAGATGCCTACGAGAAATTTACACTTTGGAAATCCAAGAAAAAACTATTAGAGCCAAATCTAAGATCAAACATTTTGAATTATGGTATTCAATACAGTAAAAATGAAGATGATTATAAATTTGTTTGGAACAAATACATCGCAGAAAAATCTACTTCGTCATTGAAATCAATATATTTGGAGTCATTGGCTTATATCAGTGACAGTGAAAAACTGAAAACGTACGTCACTAATCAATCTAATTAAAGTTATTAAAAATTTTTTTTTCTGGTGAAATAGCTATATCAAACTAAGTCTAAATGAAACTTTAGTTCCAATGGAATCTTTTGTGTCGTTTTTCAATAAAATCATTGAAAATTATTCCCACGAAAAGATGATTTGGTCTTATTTTTTGGAAAACAAATCAATGCTGTCGCGTAAATTGTCAAGCTCTTTCAACAAATTGTCAGTAAATTTGCCGATTATGCAACTAGTTTAGAAAGAAAAAACGAAATCAATTCTTTTTTCCAAAATGATACAAAATATTCGTATACTTCGAAAAGCTTTCGCATTACGACATTAAAAACAATAGAAAACAACCTTCAATGGCTATCACAGTATAAAACCCTTATTGGAGAATGGTTTGCTCAAAATGCGGTATGCTAGCAAAATGAATTTATTATCAATTAGTAGTAGCTGTTATTTTTGTACAGTGTGGTTCAGACGAAAAATGCCTTTGGTCTCAATTGAGAATCAACTCAATTGTCAAACCAATCAAATATGATTTAATTATTCAGGTAAATCTTACCACGAACATTTATAATGGCAGTGTCAACATTGATTTGATTGTTGAAAACGATTTTGATACTTTGGTTCTTCATGCTGCCGACACGTTAAAAGTAAAATTGGCTTCAATGAAGAACTCTAACTCGATAGCTCTCCAACCCAATATGTTTCGATATAAACCATTAGATTATATTGTTCTTCGATTCAATGAAAAACGTGGAAAAGGAAATTACAGTTTGAATTTTACTTTTGAAGCAAACATGCTGGATTCTGATCTTTCTGGTCTATACATTTCAACATATTCTGAAGAAGGAAAAGATTTGAAAATTGCTTCGACTCAGTTTGAATTCCATGATGCTCGTAAAGTTTTTCCTTGCCTTGATGAACCTGGTCAGTTTTGTTTTCTCGAAAATTCATCTTAATTTGAAAAATATTTTTATTAGCTTTCAAATCATCGTTCATTGTGACAATTATTCATGACATTAACATGAAAACAACACTCTCCAATATGGAAGTTGATTCCACTGAATTGATACCCGAACGAAATTGGACTAAAACAAAGTTCAAAGAATCAAAACAGATGACCACATATTTGGTGGCCATAGTGGTCAGTGATTTTGTTTGTGTTCAATCGGAGGACAAGAAATATCGGGTTTGTGCCTCCGAAGCCCAAAAACACAAAATGAACTATGCATTGGAAAAAGCTTCAACATGCTTGGAACACTTAGAAGAAACCTTGGATTTTGCTTATCCTTTGAACAAAACCGATTTGATTGCCATACCAGATTTTCGATATGGTGCCATGGAAAACTGGGGACTGGTGACGTTTCGAGAGTCGGCATTACTTTTCAATGAAACGGATACTACAACATCAAGCAAAATGAGCATTCTCAACACAATCGCTCATGAGCTGGCTCATTTTGTGAGATTTTGAAAATAAAATGTAACTAAACCTAATTATTCATTCTCATCAGTGGTTTGGAAATTGGTTACCTGCGATTGGTGGGAGAACTTTTTTTAAACGAAGCCTTTGCTACCTATATGCAATTCACTACAGTGAATAAAGCCGAACCCGAATGGGATATTGTAAGAATATCATTAGAAAAGATTTATTTATTTAAATTTGAAAAAAAATAATTATAATTTTCTAGTTTAATCAATTTTTAATGTCTCATTATGAAGTGGCCGTAACGGCCGATTCAGTTGAAAACGATCCATTGGTGCGAACGGTAAATACAACAGATAAAATTACTCAGTTCGATTCAAATATCATCTATTCAAAGGTTTAAAAAATTTGTTTTTGAGATAAAATTATTTAAAATTTTTTTTTAAAAAGGGTGCCACTATTTTGAGGATGGTTGAATTCATGATGGGAACCGAGCAATTTTATTCGGCTCTCAAAGACTATCTAAAAACTTATCAGTATAAAAATGTCAACGCAAAAAATTTATTAGAAAAATTTGATCAACACTCTGAAACCTCTTTGAAAATGAGTTATGTTTTAGAAGAATGGCTTTACAAAAACGGATTCCCATATATCAATGTCACCAAGATTGGTGACAAGTATGAACTTGTTCAAAAACAGTATCTCATAAAAGGAACCACCAACAACAAGGAAACTATTTGGAAAATTCCAGTTTCTTATTACACCGATGATTCATTTAAAAAAACAACTATTCAATTTTTAGAAAATAAAACCACAACTCTCGATTATAATTCCGCTTCTTCATTGTTTAAACTGAATGCTGGTCAGAATGGATTTTATTTGGTCAATTATCCATTGGATATTTGGAACTCGATCATTTTAAACCTGACAAAAAGTTTTGAAAAGAAAAAATTACCAATTTTAGACAGAGCGGGTCTATTGTTGGATGCTTTCTACTTGTCACGAGCAAGTCTGCTTTCGTATAGTATTCCATTAAGTTTGACTGGATATTTGAAAAAAGAGAATCACATCACCCCTTGGACCATAGCCATTAGAGGACTAAACTCTATAAAAACTTATATCGATCAAGGAAGTTTGTATCGACTGGAATTTCGATCCTATCTACAAGAGCTTGTTCAACCAATCTATACCGAACTCAAGTGGAATGACACTGGAAAAGATATTGAACGTTCACTGAGAAATGCAATCTTGAATTTTGCGTGCACGATTCAATTGGATGATTGCCTCAAACAAAGCCATGAATTGTTTTCTCAATGGATCAAAGGTAAGCAAACCAACAACACTTCGTTATTACCGCCTCCAAATCTTTTGGAGATTGTTTTGAAAAATGGAATCAAAACAAATTCATCCCGAGACGATTGGCTGTATATTTGGTCACAATATCAAGTGGAAACTTCGGCGACATTGAAATCTATTTATATCAATGCTTTATCAAACACTGTTGATCAAAAACAGATTTCAATGTTATTAAATCAAGCTTTGGAAGCTGAAGTGATTCGCTCGCAGGATTCTTATTCGGTTTTAAATGCTATAGTCAACAGCAACAATCCCGATAGCTTGCAAACATTGTGGCAATTTTTCCAGGATAATTATGAAAAAATGTTCGATTCGAGTTCAACGATAAGTAGTACACAAGTGGCATCATTACTCAATTCGATTTGCAGCAAATACTTTTTCAGCCAAACTAACAAAACTGAAGTAGTTTTTCAGAAGCCTTTGCTTTAAATTTCATTGATTACATTATGCCTTATTACAGGTCCAAAACTTTTTGAACAAATATCCATCGATTGGATTGACAGAATCCCAAAGGCAGGCTGCATTGTCAACTATTGATTCGAATATCGAATGGATGAATAAGCGAATGGTTGAAGTGGAACGATTTCTATTGGTATTCAATCAGATTAGTCAAATAATTTTTTTAAAAATTTTATTTTAAATCGATAGTGTGGAAGTGATGATTGTCCATTCACTGTGTTCAGATTGAACCCAAAGGTTGAACCAACAAATTACAAGCTTTACATCAAAGTCGATTTGGATAAAGAACAATATAACGGTTCTGTCGAGATTGATGTTCTGGTGAATGAAACAATAAGCTTTGTAGTTTTGAGTGCAGCTTCGTCGTTGTCTATTAAAAGCTCTCAAGTTGAAAATGTTGTCACTAGAAATCAATTGGAAATCGAGAAAAGTTTTCCGTATAAAGCGTTTGATTTTTGGGTTTTAAAAATGAAAAATCAAATCACTGCAAATTCGAAACTAAAACTGAAATTTGAATTTGAAAGCAAATTAGCCAACGATATGACAGGATTTTATCTTGGTCATTATTACGATCCTCAGAGAAACGCCACTATTAAACTCGCTTCCACTCAATTTCAAGTAAAAATTTTTATTTCCAAATAATTTCGTTTTGAAATTGAAAACTAATTTAATATGTTCTGTTTTCTAGGCTACTTCGGCTAGACAAGTTTTCCCATGTTTCGATTATCCAGAGTTTAAATCGATTTTCGAAGTCTCCATCGAACATCAATCTGATTATTCAGCAATCTCAAACAACAAAGTGAAAGAATCAAGAAAACTTGATTCAGATTCAACAGTGACAACGTTCGAAAAATCTCCAAAAATGGTGACTTATTTAGTGGCTTTTGTGGTCAGCGATTTTGAAAATAAGGAAAATAAGACAACAGACGGCAATGTTTTAGTTCGGGTTTGGTCATCTCCTCCTGAAATCAATAACACACAATACAGTTTAACAAAATCTCCCGATTTGATCAAAGCATTCGAGCAGCGATTTGATTATTCTTATCAATTACCCAAAATGGATTTAGTAGCAATCACAGATTTTAGCGCTGGTGCTATGGAAAACTGGGGTTTGCTAACTTTCCGCGAGACGGCCTTATTGTGGAATGAAAAAACTTCTTCTGCGGCGGACAAAATGAGTGTTGTGGCCGTGGTGGCACACGAAATCGCTCACATGGTAGATAACTTTTTTTTTTAAAAACTGATCAAACTCGAAATATCTCTTAAAACAGTGGTTTGGTAATTTGCTTACCTGTCAATGGTGGACAGACTTATGGTTAAATGAAGCTTTTGCTTCCTATCTGGAATGGTTTTCGGTTGATCAAGTCGAACCGGATTGGAAATACAAGCAACTATTCTATGTGACGGATTATATTTCTGGAATGAACGCCGATGCCAGTAACACTGCTCATCCTCTCATACGACCTTCAATAAATTCTCCTGGGGAAATTCCTTATATTTCGAACATCATTTATCAAAAAGTAAGTTTGATTGAAAAATTCATCTTGATTTAAAACAACACTTTTCCAGGGATCTTCAATTTTGAGAATGTTTGAGTTTGTCCTAAGTGAGAAAGAGTTTTATGATAAACTGAAGCTATATCTCAAAGAAAATGAATACACATCATTGAATTCCTCAGTATTGTTAAGCCATCTTTCAAAGGTATGTATAAGAAAAAAAAACAAAAGCTTCGGTTAAGTTGAAAGATTTTTCTCAGATCCAAGTGAATGGTCTTTCCAATACGACCACTTTTCTCGAGTCATGGACTATGAAACCTGGTTTTCCATATTTGAACATAACCATGAACAATGAAACATTGACTGTTGTTCAACAAAGATTTTTGTCAAATGGAAGATTGACCGATGAAAGGTTTTTATAATTGAATTTTATTTCTTCATGAATGGGAAAGTTTTTGAGGATAATCCTGTTTCATGATCTCAAAAGAAAAACAAATATTAAGTTTTATTTTTTAATATTGTTTTTTTTCGCAGCCAAGTTTGGATAGTTCCATTATCGTATTATTCCAATTACAATGTTTCAGCAGATTTCAAAACAATTTTCATTGAAAATAAAACTGCAAACTTTGAAAACTTTACAGTCGAAAATTCCGAACTGCCGATTAAATTCAATTATGATTCACTAGGATTTTACATTGTCAACTATCCAATCGAAGAATGGAAAAAATGGGTTAAGTTGTTCAAAGATGAATTATCCATGAAAAACTTGATTTTGACTTCTCAAGATTATTCGCAACTTTTGTTAGATGCATTCCGATTGGCAAATGTTGATTTGCTTTCATTCGATATTGCTATTGATTTGCTTTCTATTTTGAATACTAATGAAATGTTTTCCGTTTGGTCAACTGGATCAACAATTCTCAATCAACTTTGGTCATATTTCAAAGAAAACGATAATTCAACAATGGGTCAACTGATGAATAAAGAATTTGAAACGTTTGCCTTGAATCTTGTTCAAAATGTTTACAAGAAATATAACTTGCAAAATGTCAACGACCAGACAGAACCCATTGTCGAGCAACGTCTAAGATCAACAGTGGTGGCGTTTGCCTGTTTATACGGCTCAAAACTATGTCTGAGCCAAGCTCAAACCGAGTTTCAAAAATGGCGAACCTTAAATACTGATTTATCACCGAATGTTATGTCGACAGTGTTACGGTATGCGATTCAAGAATCGAAAGACGAATCCGATTGGTATTATTTGTGGGATGTCTATGCGAGAACACATCAAACTGTTTTAAAATTGAGGTATCTTGAAGGGTTGGCTCAAACAACAAATGAAAAACTTCTTAATGTGTAAGTGAATTCTTTTTTTTCCAATTGATTCGAACGAACTTGAATTTTTATTTGTTTCTCAAGTCTCTTTGAAAATGCCAACAACCAAAGTTTGGTGAGACGACAAGACTATCTATCATTGTATCGGTACGTGCTTCGAACGTCTGTTGGTTTCCAAGTCGGTTGGAACTATTTCAAGAACAATTACAGGAATCTTTTGAAAAACCGCCTGTCCAAAAGTCAAATAGGAACATTGGCCAATTATTTTGCCCAAGCACTGTACAAAACAGAGCAGAGATCAGAGTTTAGTTGGTTTTTTGCTGAACACTCGGACACCGGTATTTCTTCGATCAATCTCAACAAAGCTCTCGAAACAATCGACAGTAACATCGCCTGGGTCGATAGCTACAAGTTTAGAGTGTACGATCGACTACGTGTGATAAACAGAAGTACTTAAAACAAGGAACATTTATTTATGTAAATTTATTATTTTGGAATTTTTTGGGATTCTTTATTTTACTTTTATTTATTTATTTTCTTTTTGTTTGATTATGTCAATGTACTTGCTAAAAATTTTTTAAGGACTTTAAATTTATCATTTATTGGAATTATTTTCTGATGTGATTTTTTTTATTTTTCGTAAAAACAACAACAATGTCGTTGTGTACAAAATTTTCATTTTTTTCAAATTGAAAAATTTGTTTATATTTAAAAATAGATAAATAATTAATCATCTATTTATTCTTGGGAACTATTAAAAAAAAAAAGTCATTGAATAGAGAATGTTGTTTCCCATTCGATGTTTTGTAATAATCGAATGAATTTCCAACTTGAAACACAACCAAGCATTCTTATCGAAAAAACCTTTGATGAGATTGGTAGATCCATGATAAATTGATCCATCAGAGTCAATGACATTGCACACAATGGACAACAATTCAATTTACTAACTGCTTCAATTTTTTTTTTTTTTGAAAATGTCAAACGCGTTCAGTACATTGACTGTGTAGCATAGGACAACCTTTTTATTATCCGGTTTGATTAGTACTTTGATTTGTACGATTACCCAATGATGAATGTGATTGAAGGATTGATTTTGGAAATCTATAAACCTCGAAACCTTTTTGTTGAATTTTTTTTTCTCAAACTTTCAAGTTTCCATTTAATTTCAGCAAATTTTTAGCTGTAATTTTTGTTTTCTGGGTAGCAGGTACATTTATAATCACTAACCACACAGTCAATCAATCGACTAACCAACTAAAAGAAGTTTAGGAAGAAATGTAAACAATTTTTTCGATTGATTCGAAGAAATAGCTTCGCTTTATAATTGGTTCGTGAATTTATCTGAAACACATACACACTACTCATCTCATCACATCAAACATCATTCACATATACATTTAGGCACGCATTCTCTGCTTCCATTTCCATTATCATCATCTTGATTCGAATCGAATGTTTATTTTCTTCTTTTCTCATAATGATGAAAAGTGCTTGATGGAAAATTGTCACAAAATTTTTTTTTTTTTTTTTGGTTTAATAATTTAGGAGAAGAAAAAAAATTTCTTTTGTTTCCCAACAGGAGAAGAGCGTATATAAATATGAGGAAGCTTTCAGGGTTACTTGAAACAACCCAACAACGACAGCAAAAACAACAACAAAAATTTGTTTCTTCAATAAAATTTTAAAATTTGTTCGCTTCGTTTTGATTGTTTGTTTGTTTGCTTGCTGGGTTCGTGTTCTATTCAAGATCGTGACAAGACACTTCAACCAGAAAAAAAAACAAAATTTTCTATCAATTTTTAAAATTTTTCTTCTTCTTCCATTTCAAATCAATAATTTGACATTGAAAGTAAATTTTTTTTCTCTGTTTCTTCTTCTTCTTTAAAATAATTAAGTTCGATGCAAATAAACTAGTTTTTTTACATGAAGATTTGAAGCAGAAAAAAACAAATAAAATTCCATCATTCAATCGATCGATCATCGAGCATTAGTTTGCTTGCTTCAAGAGGAACTTCTTCGTTTTCTTCGAATCTCAAAACGTTTTCCATTTTTTCTTAAATCAAACTAAAGAAAGAAAGAAGCTCAAAACTGTAAAATGTCTAACTCTGGTTTATCGTTGGATGAATGTATCTTGGAGACTAAAGCTTGTATCGATTTGTTGATTGACAACCGTTATTTGGAAGCCATTAAACAGAGTGCTAAACACGCCGATGAAAGTCTCTACCATTCCCATTGTCATTCATTGTTGCTATTTTTTAAAGCCTATCTCTCACTAGAAGCGGTATGTTGTATTTTACAAGTGTTTATAAACAAATTAGATATCCGAATATATATTTTATCAAAATAAGTATCGGATTGCTTTGAAATAGATTTTTCATGATACATTTTTTCCAATTTTTTGTTCTGTTTTGAAGCCGGAGATTGTAAAAGCTCAAGAGGTTTCAGAGAAGACACTAAAGTTTTGCGATAAAATTCGGCCACCAACTTTGCGAGACAATTTTTTCATAAAATTGTTTCTCAACTATAATTACGATGCTTTAACTGAGGATGAAATCCATGCCGAATTGATTCGAGCCGAGCAAATAGTTTTTGGCACTCTTATGGAATTCATAGTTGACCAAAGCTTATTGGTTTTAGTAAAAGTCTCATACAGGCTACGATCTACTTATATGATGTACAAGTAAAGATTTTTTTGAGAGAAAAAACAAACAAATATCTCATAATGTGTTTGGGATTAGATCGTTTGGAAAATCTCTGGACTCTAGAGATTGGTCAAGCGACATTTCTTACAATACCTTCTTGACTGGTGTCCGATTGGGGCAAGGTCTTTTCAACTTGGTTTTCTCATTAATGCCAGAGCGGTTGATGAATCTTTTATCAGTGGTTGGATTTCAAGGCTCCAAACTTGATGGTCTTGAAATGTTGAAAGAAGCTAGTTTGACAAATGATTTTCGATCATTTGCCGCACAAATTGTTCTATGCTCGTACGAATGTTACGCCGATCAAATGTTCAATGTTCAAACTGTTTTGGTGACGAACACTAAAAAATTCATCCAAAACAATTTAAGCAAAAACTCTCTGGTAAATAGTTTTAATCGATGAAATCTGATTTCATTAAAAAAAAAAATGATGACTATGCTTGTTTTGTTTTTTGTCTCGATGTAAACAACATAGTCTATTTGGTTTTTAGCATTCAAAGGTCGTTTATCGTTGATTGAACACAATATTGATCAAGCATTGCATGATTTCGAGAGTTGTCTCCTGTTAAACAACTTGGATGTCAAGCAATTGGTCAACGCTTACTATTGGGAAATTGTTTGGTGTCACGCGTAAGTCACAAACAAACACTGTTGTTGTTAATTCAATGTGTTTTCATCTCTGTCAATTATTGACAAATTACTCACATTATCACCACCACCAGACTCTTAGGAAACTGGAAGAAGGCCATTTGTTATACAGTGGAATTGAGAAACATTTGCAAATGGTCTCCGCCATCCTTCTACTATCTGGAAGCGGCTTTCAGAATAATGGATCTTGAGGTTCGTCTTCTAGAAGGTGGTGCAGAGTTTGAGCGATCCGCTGAATTCACGCAAATTCAATCATTGATTCAGGAATTGCTTTTGTAAGTTTTTGTAGAAGAAAACAAAAAAATGATAAATTACTTACATTAACGAACATTCACTAAAGGGAAGCTCCCAGACACGTTAAACGTTATGCCGGAAAGCGAATACCAATGGAAAAGTTTGTTTGTGAAAAAGTTATCAAATTTCAGAAACAAGGACGCCTAATAGCACCGGCTTACGTTAGTATTCCATTTTATCATCAATTATTATTATTTTCAAGAAAAAAATTTTTGAAAATACACAAAAAAAACTAATTCACTCTATTTTGACTCAAAAGGAACTGTTTATGGTCTGGAATCATTTGATATATGTGGAGGGTAAGACTCAGCTAATTGAAGGTATCTTGCGACATATTGAATTAAGTTTGAAAAAATTCAAGCTAAAATCGAGTAAGTTTTTTTTTTGTTTTAAATGAAAATTTCTCTAAATTTTAAATTGATTTTTTTTCTTTTTTGGTAGAATCGGAGGACTATCTTCTATTGACTTTGATCAAGGGAGCTTGTTTTAGGCTTTTGAAACGATATCCAGAGGCTCAATCCTGTCTTTTAGAAGTTGTTAACAAGTTTGTTTAATTGATTTTCCTCTCTAAATAACGTAATTTAATTTTAATTTTTTTTTCTCAAACATATTCGAACATTCATTAGCCATCAATGTATCGTGATAGATAAACATTTGTATTCTTTCGCTGCTCTCGAGCTTGGCATTGTTTACACTTATTTGAAAGAATTTGAGAAATCATGCCAATGGTTGATTCAAGCTCGCAACGAAGTCAAAGGCGAACCAGTCGAATTGATCATTCAATTTCGAGTGTTCAAAGCTTTTGGTTTGAGACGAGAGTTGAAGAAAAATTTCAACAACATTGCCAAATCGATTGAAAACAAAAGTTCTCTAATCATCGATGAAGTTTAAACTACGATTTAACAATAGCAAACTTTATTTCTTTTTTAATCAATGGAAAATTAATTTCTAGTCAAACGCACACAATTTCTATTGAAAATTCGAATGAAAAAAAAACAAAACCTTCTCTCTATTCTATAGTTTAACTGATAAATCAAAAGACTGGAAAAAAGAAAAAAATATTTAATATTAATCTTAAAGTAGAAAGAATGTCAATGACAATATAAATATCGATTATTTTCTGTTTCTCTCTGGTTCTCCGTTCTCTGTTCTCCATTTGACTGATTTGAATAAAAAAATATATGAAACAAAAAAGACGCATCAATGCCTTCATTTAAAAGTTCAATGTTATTTTTTTTTGTCGTCTTCGTTGGTAGAGTATCAATCTAATCGAATCAATTTACATACAAATATAAAAATTTAACATACAACTAACGAAAAAAGAAATCAGTCATCGTTCTTCTCTGTTTTTGTTTGATTAAAAATAATCGAAAATATTAACGTCTATTTTTCCTTCAGTTAGAGAATCTTACACACGCACAAACATATAGCAAAGTAATTCAATGAACCCATTTGTTTAAAAGAAAAAAAAACTACAGAGTTCATCGAGACGAAAGAAAAAGAAATGCAATGTTAATGTTGTTTGGTAAAGGAATTGCCAATAATGAATCGTTTTTTGATTGGAACCAAGAAAAAGAAGATGAAATGTGAATTTTGTTCGTTGCTCCCTTGTCAAACGGAAACTTCGGGTTTGTAGATGAATGAATTACATACCACGCATTCCGGATCTCGACATTCGATCGATCTTTCTAAAGCTCCTGTAAAAGAGTAGTTTGAATGGAAACCGATTAGTTTTGGGCAAAACAATTGGAAAACAATGACACAACTTTTTTTCCTTCTAAACTCACCGGCTAAATTGTGCAGCTCGGACAAGGCGACATTTTTTTCTCGATTAAACATGACATCATTCCGACAATCGATTAAACTCAACTTCTGAAACAGACTGGTTATTTCACTGTTGAACTCTTTGTAAACACGAAGCTTGTGATCTGATCTGTAATGAATTATTCTAGGCCGTAATAATTCGATACGCCTAAAACATTGCTCAATCACTGGATGATCAGAATGCATCGCCATCGACATGTTCAAATAAACTCGAGATTTTTGTTGATTAGATGTTGGAGAGTAGTGAATCGATGTTTCATCCAATGCAAATCGATTATTATCCTGAGGCTCATATTCATTATATGGATCATCAATGTTCTCAGCCAATGTTGGCGTTGATTTGTAATGAGAGATTGGTGTTGATGAATTAACGATCGCATACTTGGCCCTGGCCATTGTGTAAGTTGATGGAACATCATTCGAATCACCATTATTGTTGTTGTTGGTCGAATTTTCGAAAATTGTATTTCCATAGTGTTTGTAATTAGTTTGTGAATCTAAAACTTGTTGATCTTTTTCGTTGTTGATGTGGTGGTGATGGTGATGCTGCTGCGGTGAAGCTATCCTTGGTGATTGGGGATTGATGGGAATGAAAACCTCATTTTTTACAATTTTTCTCGATTCATTAGACTTTTGATAGGGAAGAGAAATCTCCTTGGACTGAAATTTTGGTTGCAAAATAACACTTTCTATCACTTTTGTAGGATTATCTTTTGTTTTGTTCTCGCTAAACGATTCCAGTTTCGCCAGTATTCGTTGACCAAGTTCAACAATATATTTATCATTTTTTGGTAGAATTTCATCATTAAACTCTTCATAAAATTCTTTGTGAATCAAATTTAAGTTCTTGTTGATGTTTTGCAATTCTTCAATCAAATCATCTTGGCGAGTGATGTAGTTGTCGATTTTAGTTTCCAATCGACCAAGTCTTGTATAATCATCATCATGCTGTAAGCCATTGGTTTTAAATTTGTTCGATTGAAAATCGGTTGTTTCCAATTCTTTTCAAGAAAATGTATTAACCAAAACGAACTTGGAAAACTACTAGAAACTTACTTTTTGGAATGTTGCTCTGTTGTTGTGACTTGTGGTGTTTGTGATGATTCGAATCATGATGTGAAGCTCTATTCCGTCGTCCCGAATACTTTTCACCAACTTCATCGACCTTGTCAATCTCATCTGGTAAGGAATTGGTTCGTTTCACATAGGTCGTTGTTCGTTCTTGATTATGATGATGAGGATTATTTGAAGAGGATTTCGATCCATTCTCATAACTTTTTTGATAATAACGACGTGGAACAGGTTCCCTAAATCAGAAAATCCTTTAAAATTATTGAAAAAAAAACCTAAAAATTCTAACCGTTTTGGTTTTGTTTTGTAGAGAAAATCAAAAACACCCATCTTAATCTTTTTTTTTTTAGAAGATTTTTGTTTCACTGGTTCAATAAAATCACCACCACCAAAACTACAATAAGACAATAACTTAATTTAAAATCATAGAAAAATTAGATTTTCTCAAATTACCTGGAAGTTTACCAAAAAAAAAGAAGAAAAAGATTTGATGACAAATGCTAACAGTTTGTGTAGCAATAGAGAAATGTATTTCCATGTTATTCTCAATAATAAAAAAATCCTAATTTCACTTGTTGTTGTTTAGGCAATCAACTTGGATACCATATCTTTCTATCAATCTCTGTTTGTTTCAATTGAAAAAAAAATTGTTGAGTGGTTTTTGTGGTTGATGTTTGTACAGTTGTTCACAATCGAACAACAACTAAAAACAAATATTTATTTTCTTTAAATATTCTCTTGATTCTTATTGACACCTCACAACCTCAGAAAGGCAAAACAAAAACAGTTCATCTTTTTAAAACGTTTTTTTTTTTTTTAGAGAAAAAGATTGTTCCATTGCAACCGTTGTTGTTGAATCTTTTTTCAATGAATCCCAATGGATCAACGGATCGTAAGATAGAGAAATTTTACTGTAAAAAAAATTGAAGCACTACCACCACACACACCTGGTACTAGTCATTATTATTGTTTAATAATTAAAACTATCAAAACAAAGATGATTCAATGCCGATGATTGCCATTGCAACCATGTTTTTCTCGGTTTCCCTTGTCTATCTTTTCCAATGTTAATGTGGTGTCACAAAAAAAAAATTGAATAAAAAAAAAAATGCATCATTGCCTTCATTTTTTAGCTAAATTTCTTGTTTTGTGTTTAAAATTTACCTGTTGATATTATAAAAGCCACTAAGGGATGATGATGAAAAAAAAAATCGAATAATCATTATGAGAAAAAAGTTTTTAATGTGATACAGTTTTCAGGTATTTCCAGATTCTATTCTAATGCTAAATTCTCAGGTAAATGTTCTGTTTGCTCTTCATTTGGTTTATCGTTTAATGAGGCAAGGAGTTTTTGACACAACGCCCTATACTGATCAGTGGTGAGTTTCATTTTTTTGATTGTCGGCCCACCAATGGCATTTACCAAAAGATTATCGCGTAACGAATCGTTGGCATTGAATTTGTTTTTGCATTGATCGACATATTGGCTAATCAATTCTGTTTGCTTGTTGTCGATCTCATTACTGATGTACTCTAGTGAAGGATTTTCAATCAAATCATTGTTCAACAAAAAAGCTTGACACAGATCAGCAAACAATGGCCGATTACCGGTGGGAATCAATTCCTCGTGTATTTGAAGTATTCGCTCCAATACTGAATTCAATATTTGTTTATCAAAATCCTCTAGTTGATCATAAATTTGTTCCATTTGGTTTTGTTTCTCCTCTAAATCTGGAATCGATTGTTTTTGGATCACATCTCGAATCCATTTAAAATTGATCTCACTAGAGCTCTCCATCATGAAACCATTGTCCTCGGTTTTCGGCTCAAAATCTTCATTCATTCTTTTTCAAATAAATTGTAAAAATTTTAAAAACAAAACTCTTTCAGAAAAAAAGTTTGCTTAAAAAGAATTTTCAATCAAAAAACTTCGAAAAGAAATTTTTTAAAAATTAATTTATTAAAAAAAAATTAAACCTCAATCCGATGACGATAGATGGTGGCAAAGGTTTTGCTAAAGAAAAAATTTAAAATAAAAAATCGCGGTTTTCTTATCTTTTCTCTGAGAAAAATAGGAAAGTTCTGTCAACAAATAAATTACAAAATGAGAGAATACATTGATCAATTGTCAAAATGAAAAATTTCCTTCTAGAAATCTTGGTGTGCGCGCGTCGTCTTTTTCATTACTTTTTTTTTTGTCAAATAATATTGTCAAATATTTGATCAATTTTATTTGAATAATAATAACATTTATCATTTTGTTTTTTTTTAAGAAAAAAAAACACCAACACAATATCCTCGAGGCACAAAACACACACACACACACACATTTCGCTTGATTCGTTACTCAAGACTGTTGAAAAAAAACAAAACAAAACAACAAACTTTGGAAAGTTCCAAGACCAAAACATTAAAAGAAATGAACCGTGGAGCCCATTAAAAGAAAGTATTCAGGATTTTTTTTTCAACTAGAAAAAAACTAGGTTGACAAATAAGTTGAAGACGGTGCCATTGCTTGCTTGCTTGGTTGTTTGCTTGGTTGAAGGACCATTCCTCCCATTAACCAAATTAAATTGAACGTAATTTTTTGGTAATGGAATATTGTGTGTTTCATTACTGCAGAAGAAAAAAAAAAATAATTAAAACAAAATACATTTGTAAAAAAAAAATAGAAAAAAAAATTCTTTCAATAAAATCAATCTACTTGGATGGTTGAACTGTTCGAATTTTTATTCTCGCACTTCTCAATTTAACTCCAATATTTATTTCAGAAGAGAATCTCTCATTTTATCTCATTGATTGTTTGTTTCGATTTGAAACACCATTTTCCCATTCTTTTTCTTCTTCTTCAATTCAAAGGGATATTTGTTTGATGTCTAGTTGGTTTTGCCATTTTTTCATGGTATTTTAAGCACGAAAAATATAAATTCATTCGAGACAATAATAATGTTTTGATGTATGATAAACGAATTGTCTAGGTTTTTTTTTGTTGTTGTTGTTTTGGTTTTGGAATATTCTGTTGAACTGATTTTCGGTTTCGTTTTCATTCTCATAAAAAAAACCCGAACAACCAAACAATGGCAAGCAATTTTAACACATTGTACAAGTTTTACAAGCTTTTTTTCTCATTCTATTCATTCTGGGAGAGAATACATCAAAGCTAAACAAGAACTTTACATCAAATGATCAAGCAATCAAGAGAATGTAAAAAACGTTTTGCTCTGTTTTTTTTGCTGGTCTCATTTCTTGAAAGAATATGAAATGAAGATCATGTTTCATGGGTGATTGACTTTGCCAGTTTCTTCCTTGCCCAAAACTTTTTTTTTTCCTTTCAATCTTCGATTGGTTATGAATTTTCCATTTTAAAAATGTGGGAATGAACCAGAGAAAGTGATTTGATGATTTTGGTTGAAATGATTGAAATTCTCCAAAACCAGTTGCAAAAATCTTGTTTCAATCGTAATTTTAGTTGGTTGCCAGAGAGAATTTCTTGAAAAAGAATTGAATACTGAAAAAAACCACTTTCGAATATCTCTGTGATTAACGATCATCAAATTCCTTTGGCTCTCAGTAACCAGAATTTTTTTTTCATTCTCTCTCTCTCTATTCATCTCTATACATTCACCAACTCCCGGGTTAGGTTGTGTTTAGAGAGAGAAAAAAATTCACACTAAATTAATTTTAATTAAATACAATTTTCGTTTTAATTGTATTTTTGATAAGGACCCATGACAGAACAACAACCAAAAAAAATCTGACCAGAAAAAAAAACAGCCGAAATAAAAAATGAGAAACCCGAAGCAACCGAGAGAAACTTACTTTTTAACGTTGCGTTGTCCGGTTTGTCCAGTTTGGTGGTTTAGTCTCTTCATTGTTGTTGTTTTGGTTTGAGTTGCTTTGTTTTTTTAGCGGTTCAATTTTTCCTTGCTGGTTTCATTTTTCTTTTTTTCTTCTGGTTCCAAATGGCGATCCAAGAAAGTGAAGGAGAGTACAACAACAACATTTGTTATGGTGTCAACAGATAACCAATGTTAATGTGTTTCTGTCTTTTCTTTTTTTGAACAAAGGCTCCGTCAATTCGGCTTGATAGCCATAACGTTGTTGTTGTTTTTCTAAAGAAAACCAAAGATGATATCAAATGTTCAATATTGGATAGAAAATCTCATTAAAGCTAGAGATTGGGAGCTTATTCAGTCAAACGCATCTCTTCCATCTTTCATTTCTCAAGAATAATGTTGAGAAAAAAAAAAAATTCGTTAAATCTTAAAAAATGTGTCACATATGATTGTAACGTAGTGTAGTGTCCATTCATCCATACCATTACAAAAATAATAAATCTCTATCGAATTAAATTTAATTCAATTGATAGTTTGATTAGTTTGAGATGTTTCTGACTGGCAGAATAATTAAAACAAGATCATCATCTTTATCAAATTATTAGATTAATGATTAATGTATGTAACGATGATTCGATTTTAACCCTTCCACACCGGTCAAGCGAACAAATTTTAAATTTCTCTTGAGGTTTTTTTTCTGGAAAAAATCCAAATCAAATCGAATGGTAATGGTGATGGGACCAGCCAAAGTTTTCTAAAAAAAAAAAACTTAGAAATTGATGAATAATTGAACCGATGAAAATACCGGCCCTAAGTAAAGCGAATAAAGTTTTTTCCAATGTGAACAAAAAGTTCTTTCCAAAAAAAAAAAACTTTCTGTCCAAAGAAGAACCAACGTTGATTGACGCTTGATTGAGCTGATTTGAGGTTCTTTGGGCTCTCTTTGGGCCTTTTACTTTTTCTCATTTTTGTATTAGAAATCATTAGTTTCACTACCAGAAAAAAAAAATTTAGACTACTATTTCAGAAGTTTATTGAAGTTCTTTGGAAAGTTGCCCCGTGCTTGTCAATCACAAATCAAACTTAAGCCTCTATTCTCTAAATTATGTTTGACCATCTGAATGACCATTGACATGACAGCAGTGTTTTGATTAGAATGCACCCAACTAACAACAACAACAATGATGATGATTGAACAAACAAACGCAAAACTTTTTCAACTATTTCAAAGAAGTTTAAAAAAAAAACTATGAAAGAAAACCAGGTTTAACTAGCAAAACTTTGAAACCAAAAGAAACGACCAAAAGCAAAAGAATTTTTCAAATTTTTATTTCTAAAACCAAAAAAAATTCTTCTTCAATTTATTTGCATCAATTGATTTGATTGTCCTAAATCACGATTTCGATCCATTCTTCTCTCTTTTCTGTCAGAAAGTAATCTCCAGAAATAAAAATTTTATTTAAAATCGGGTCCTTCCTAAAAGAAGAGAATGACCAAAACCCGATTCTTCTTTCTCTTGGTTCTCTAAAAGATATGCCATAATTTTAGGAATATTTTAAACCCAATACATACAACTATAAAATAAATCGATTGATCGATTTATTTATTTATTTTTTTGAAATAAATATTTCCATTGAACTAGAACTGTTTGATCTAGGATTCTAGGATTCTAGGTGAATTATCTAATAGTTTGTCCCACCCCCAAATGATTGGAACAAATTTAGGTTTTTTGTTTCCCCTCGGAATATCTCTTACAAGCAGAAAAAAACTTATGGAAAGATAAGAAGGAAACAAAAATTGAATATCTTATCTCATTTGATCTGAGGTGAGTGGTGTACGGTGTGTGTGTACGGGCTGAGGATTCTGCTCATCAATAATTTCAACGATAGCCACTGCATCGGATTCGATTTGTTTCTAGTATTCTTTGAGTTGATTCCATGGTAAGTTGATAAGTGAGTGAGTCACACTCTGAAGGTTTTTTTTTCTCATCTATTCAAGGCCCTAGACTTGTTCCAGAGGTTTGAGAAAGTAAAGGCCTGAAAAAATAAGATGAAATAGCCATGAGAAAAAAAGTGAGAATGAGAAGCAGTGGCAGCATACGAGAGAGAGAGAGAGAGAGAGACAGAAGCCGACGCTGTTGAATTTCGAATTCGATTGACCAGCCTACAGGAGCGATCTCAGATAGGATAGCGGCAATCAGCAACCTACAACAACAACAAAACAACCAGAAAGTGAACTAGAGAGAGATTATTAACGTTGCCATTTGAGCGATTGAGGTTTTTTGTCTAGCGCTTTCACTCGCTTTTGCTCGTTTCGCTCTGTACCACTAAGCATGCTGTGTGTTTGTTAGGATGAATGCTGTTTTTAAAGTTTTTAAGGCTTTTTGTTTGTTGTTTGGCGCGCGCTGATCAAACACACTCACTGATCAAAAAGAGAATCCCCATTTCAGTGTTAGTTTGGCTTTCATCACATACATACGCACCCTGTAATAATACATCAAGCACATTGAGTTTAAAGCAAAAATTCGAATTCAGCGAAAAAAAATCTTCAAAAAAAAAAAATTTGTTCGATTTTTGTTAATTTTGGCGCCATATCCATCCTTTTCATTTCATCCTTTTGTTTCATCATCTCCATCATCCGATCATATTCATTCTAGGAAAACTTTGAATCTCAAAAAAAAAAAATTATCTAAAATATCTGTTTTGGTGAAAACGAATCGTTTAATAGAATCATCGGATTTTTTTTTTTCCTGCTGTTGAATCAAATAAAATTCTGGTCCAAATTTATGCCGTTCTTGAGACATTTTTGAGGACAGTTTTGTGTGACATGACACCTGTGTGACACACGTGTTTTGTGTGTGTGTGTGAGTGAGTGTTGGTGCTGCCTCGTGTTTGGATTGGATTGGTGTGTACGTGTATTCGTTCCATTTTATAATATATTCTATTCTTGTGGTTTCCAAACAGAACAAATACTTGTCTCGATTCGAGTCTGTTTCGACCTAAACTAACTGTTTGTGTGTGTAGGTTAATTTTGGCTTTTTGAAACCAAAATCTTTTTTTTTTTTTTTGGAACAAAACGGATATCATCCTTTTTTTGTTATCGTAAGTTTCTTGACCACCACAAAAGTAAGTTCAGGTTTTTTTTTTGATGTTGTTGTTGCTATCTACCCGATGTTTCTTTTACCGCACGTTGTTGTTTTAATTCCCGAGTTTTTTTTTTATGCAGCGGGTAATCGAGATGATCAGCGGTGATAATTGCGGTTTTTTGTTGTTGTTGTTTGCCTGGTTCTTTCTTTTCTGCTATCTTTGAACAATTATCATTTTGTTCCGTTTCTGTGAATGAATGAAATTCTATACTGAAGAGCGGTTCAACCAACAACGATGACAATCCCAATACAATACACACTGGTTTAATTAATTTTCTGTCAAACTGAAACTTGAAACTATTTTGTTTTGTTGAGCGTGTGTTTGGTTGTGTGACGGTCACTTCAACCCAAACAGTATCATGAACCATGAACAGCCCAAAACATTAAGAATAATAATGTTCTTCATTTCTTATTTTTGTTTGCTTACTGTCCGGTTGTTTCGCTGTAAATCACGTTGTCTTACCTTACTTTCTGATCAATAAAAAACATTCTAGTTTTGGGATGAAAAAACCTTATAGAAGAAAATAACCAAAAATGATGTTTTAAAAAATCTTGCTAATTCATTGACCGATTAGTTTTTTTTTTTTTTGAATCGATTTTGTTTGGCCAAACAAAAAAACAAGGGTTTTTCTTTGAGTGGGAAAAAATTTCCAGTGTCTAGAATGTGTATTTCAATCACCACCACCACCATTAACACATTGACGACACTTCAAGATGAATGACAGAACTCTAGAAATTTACACACCGCTAGTGTCGTTCAATTTTATTTTATTATGTCTGACAGTTTGTCTGAGATTTTTTTTTTCAAATCCCGTCTCAAGCCAAACATATAACTTCTACATTTTTTTTTGGTGGTTGATTCATATATTCTGTTCATTGTAAATTTTTCACCAGAAAAAAAAAACGATGCGCCTGTAAGTGATGATGATTTTTAAATGGAAAAAAAACGAGAGAAATTCTTTTCTGATGCTATGTTGGAATCATTAGCACACCAACAAAAACAATCCTGAACAAGCCAATACGACTTGAAAAATTCTGTCAAAAGAATCCTAATTGAAGAAAAAAATAATTCTAAATATATTCTAGTATTACTTTTCTTTGGAGAGGCAAACCTCTCTTCTTGGTTGAAGAACCAGAAGATTCAAAGGTTCCAACTCGTAGGAAACTCTCTTTAATGATAATGATGATGATGATGATTGTTTGCTCCATTCATATATTCAATTATTTTCCCTTTATTCTACACTGTTTTTCGAGCAAAAAAAAAAATAGTTTGTTGATTTAAATTTAAAAAAAAAATATCTAGTCGGAAATGTCACATACTGTGTGTGTGTGTGTGTGTTTGGCTTTGGTTTTCTGTTGAAAACCAACCAAAACGAAATGGCCTAGAAAAAAAAACATTAGAAAGAAATTCATGCTAAAAATCATAAGACTAATAATAATAAACCACGACAGTTTACAACAAACTCAATGTGACATTCATTTTTTTTGTTTCAAAAGAATTTCTTAACCATTAAGAAAGCCTAATAAATACAATTATTTTTGGGACCTTTTCTTTTTGGTTTGTCCAGTTTTTTTTAAAATAAAATTTTTAAACGTTTTTAAACTTAAATTTCTGTTTGTTTGTTTGTCTTTTAGTTTTCATTTTTCAATTCCAATGAATTTCATTGAACACCATGAATTAAAGGAATCAATGTGTTTCTAGGGTTTTGGTGTGGGTTTTTGTTTTCTTCCACTCTTTGAATTGGAATTTGAAGAATTTCTTCCAATCATCATTGTTTGAAAGCGTAGTAAAATTTTGGTTTTTCCTCTTTCATTTTCATTTGTGTTCTTTGTGTTTTAGGTTGAAATCTTTTGTTTGTTAAATTCAAAGAAACTCAGGAAATTTTTGAGAAAATCTTCAATGTAAATTATAAATGAAAGATTTTTTATTTGGTAAGTTTCTCGTTTGTTTAAGTGCTCAACGAATTTTCCTAAACCAAGTTTACTTAGAGCTGACCGTTTCGGACACACACACACACACACTCCGATGATAAATATTAACGTTAATATTTTTGTTTTAATCTAGTTTTTTTTTTGTTTGGTTATTCGTCTTCATCATCTTTATCATAATGTAGTGTAAGGTGTGTGCTTAATGTTCGCTTTGCTCAATGATGATGATGATCTACTGATAGTGCTAGAAACATCATACTGGCATCAACATCAATTCATCAACCATCATCAATCACCTGGCCATCCAGTGTTTTTGTATGTATCGCATACGCTACACCGTTTTGGTCAAGTTTTTTTTTCAGTCAATCTACTTTTTCGTCTTGATGTTGTTGGTTTAGATTTTCTACTACAGAGATGACTATTTATCTTCTCTGTGAAAAATGTGAAACATTTTCTCTACTTTGCTTCTCTAAAATACTGAAAAGCTAGTCAGTCATAATGCTTAATATGTGACTGTTTGTGTTGTTGTGTGTGTTCGTGTTTGCTTGGCTTTCTCAAAAATGGTTATACATAATGGGACTGTTTGATAAAAATATATATACAATGATGATGGTTCTGTGATTTGCCTTATATAAGCCTTGGACCATAAACCAAACATATTTAAAGAATAGGGAAAAAACCGACCACCGTACGTACGTTCATACGTACGTGCCGTATTTGCATTGAGCTTTACCAAATTCAAATAATATAAAATCCATAAGAACAGAACAGAAAAAGCTAAGCAAAGCAAAGACCAATGACATTAGAAAATAATGTGATAACACACAGGCCAAGACCAGAAATGGTGTTTATTTTGTGTATTTATTTGATGATCGATTTGTCTTTTGTTGGTTTGTTTGATCGTTTGGTTTTCCAAAGCAAAAGGATAATCCGATCCTTAATAGTTCCCTTCCCGATAGTCTGAACAAAAAATTCCCTATGAGAAATCTTTGAAAAAAAAAAAGAAACCTACCAAAACAGTTGATTTGATTTATATTTTTTTTTTTTTGTTGGTTGATGTAATTGATGTGTTTGTGTTACCCGGGAAAACTTCTGAATTTTTCCCGACTAACAACTGGCAAAAGATTTGAATTTTGTTTTTTTTTCAATCTAAAAAAAGCTGCTCAAAAGATCAAAAGTTTTTTTACAATATGATATGGTGGTGAAAAGAGATTTGTGAGCTTTTGTGACCGAGTCTCGAGTCTTTCATTTCACCATCCAATGTCATAATTTGTTTTTTTTTTTTATAACGCAATTTTCTTATTAATCTGAAAAATTCATTGAATCAAATTGAACCACCAATGCAACACGCATTTTTATGGCTCAATTTTTCGGACAATTTTATGGACAATTCTATTAAGCAAAATTTTTTCTCGAAATCAAGCTTGATATCAAAGTTTTATTTTTTTATTTTGAAATTTTTTTGCTGAACTGAAAACTTTCTGTTTGAAAACGATGCTCAACTTGGAGTGTGAAGAGATTTTTAAAAAAATAAACTTTTCAAGATCGTAAAAAGTTTTCTAGGCCCATAACGTTTGTGAATGAATGAAATGATTGGTGTTATTCAATGGCCTTTTCTCATGTTTTCTTAGGAAAAAAAACACTTGCTCCATGTTTTATCTTTTGGCACTTTTCTTTAGGTCTCCTAGGACCAATCAGTTTAGATAGAAGAACAACAACAACACTCAATACCAATCAGTCCATTGAGTAAAGTTATTGTTTTTTTTTTTCCTTAAGTTCTGTTGTTTTGATTTGATTCGAGCAGTTTGAATGTTATTGGGAATCTGTGGAATTTTTTTTTCAGCTAAATTAGTAGGTGTTCGCGTTCGATTACCTATAATCCAGGTGATTGATTTTTGTGCAATTTATTTCTTCGTTATATTCCAAAGTGCAATTAATTTTCCACGCTGTAGGTCTAAAAAAAAAAAATCAGATTTTTTCAGTTGTTTTCGCTTTTCTTTTTTTTTTGAAAGAATTAACGAAAATTCGATAAAACCTTCGAACGTTCTAAGCGTTTTTGATCAATTATTTTGATGTTGGAAGAAACTTTGCTTGTAGAATCCAATCTAAACGTACATTTTTTTTCTAAACCATTCTATTGATTTTTTTTCTTCTTCAAGTTATTAATATAAATTACCTTTCATTTATAAATTGATTCGGTTTTTTTTTATGGTAGGCTTGAGATTAATGTAAATGATGTATGCTGGTATTGAAAAAATCATCGCTCAATAACCTGATTCGTGGTGAAAGCAAAAAATATCGGCAGCTCAATCGACAATAGAGTCAAATTGAAAATTTATGAAATAAAATAGATGGATGATTGAAAAATCAACCGATGGTTATGATGATGATGAAAAGATTTTTCTTTGCCAAAAAAAAAACTTTTGATGTCCCATTTTTTTCCATTCTCGGTCACACACACTGGTCAACAAATTTTCCGACTTTTCAAAATCAAAATCGGATTAGGCAATGATAGAGGAGGAGGAGGAGGAGGAGGAAGAGAGTGGACAACAGCTAATGAAATTTGACTTGTTGGTCAGAAAATCTTATTAAAAGACATGGCGGCATTGGCTATTTGGTGGTGGTGGTGGTCGCCAAAGAGAGGTTATGTGTGGTGAGGGTATTCTGACCATTCTTTTAGTTTGATTCATTTCTTTCGTTGGTTGAGATTCTTCGGGTTGTTTTTTTTTTTCTTCAATAACTTAACAGATTAATGTCTTATTCAACTAGGAAAAAAACCAAGCTAGCCAAGAAAAAAACTCACGGAATGTGTGATTGAATAAAATCTAAAATTTATTCGACTGGTAGAATTGTTTGGAAAAGTTTTTGATGAATGAATGAAGCGGATTTTCTTCTTTAAAATATCGTGCACGTTTTTCGTTCTTCGTTGCGCCATCGTGGCGTTTTCCATTTTTCCAATTCTTTCAAATTTCAATTCATTGACCATTCGATATGAATGGTTTTTGGCCTGTTTCTTCTCTTCCTAATAGAAGAAAACCTCTTTCATAGTTCTCTCATACAATCAATCAATTTGTTTGCTTGATAATGTTTCTACCTTTTATTTAAAAACATTTTACCATTGAACACAACAGAATTAAAAAGAATTTTTCCAAAAGAAAATCTGTGGAAAAAAAGTTTGGGTTAGAAAAAAATTGTATTATTGGGAAACTTTCACGATTATTATTTTCACCATTATTAGTATTTGTTGAATGTTGTTGGTTGGTTGGTTGGTTACATCATCATACAGAATGTCCATCACTACAATGACTGACCATTACCGAGTCATGTGTCACGTTTATGTTTTCAGAAATTTTTTTATATTGTTCTTTTGTTTGTGTGTGTTTTCGTTCTCATTCTATTATATGTTATGTTATGTTTACAATCATCCTTTCATCAAAAATTTTTATTTGGACTGTTATTAGATTGTAATTATAATCATCGTGATGATGTTGATAACACTTATTCTAGCATCTATAAATAGGTTTTTTTCTTGAATTGAATTTTTTTTTTTCTCCATTTGTTTCAAAGGTTTAGGGATTTTTTTTGTGTTCGCTTAGGATATAAACCTAAGATCTAGGTGTTTTTTTTTGTCCTGCAACACTTGAACAAGGTGAAACAATTTTATGGTTGAAATTTTTTTTGATTTTCCTCATTGAACCTTTTAAGCTACCTGAATTTATTGTGTTCGTTTTGTTTTGCTTTGTTTTACTCTGTTGTTTTGGATCTCAATTACAGTTTTTGGGTGTTAAGGTGGGAAGAAAAAACACCCAACAACGTTGTGTCGACGGTAAACTCTTTTTGATCTAACCTGGACAGTTTTTTTTTCTAGTAATAAACAATTGACATTGAGCTCTGTTTAAAAAAAAAAGTTGCTTTGAAAAAAAAAAATTGAGAAAAACATTTTTTTTTTGGTTACTCTGAAAGAATGTTTGCTATTCAAGAATTGTGTGTGTTGTTTTGTTTATGGTTGTTGGTCATGTCATTCATTGATTCGCATTGTGTGTTTATAATACAATGACCAGCAAATATTGTTGTTTTAGTTGGTCATGCTGTGTGTGTGTGCCTCACACACCGGCAGCCCACACATTACCAAAAACACTCCTGCTGTTCAGCTCAAAGAATTATTTCCAAAAGCTTTCAGAGAAATTTTTTTTTTTTGATCCAAATTGCTGTTCCGATGATCGGTTTGTTGGATTGTTGTTGTTAGCTGTCAATGGAAATCTCAATTGAAATTGAAGGATAGGATCATGTTCAAAGAGATTCTTTTTTCTGAGATTCTTGTTCTGTTCGTGTGTGTGCTTGTGTGTGTGTGTTTGGCTCAATTTGATGAAATATCAAACCAACAAGAATGGAGAAACAAACTTTACAGAGTGTATCTATTTTGGCAAGAAAATGATCCCAAGATTTTATTTCCTTCTGCCTTTTAGATAGACTACTGTGTGTGTCGGTTTTCAAGTTTATCATGTTTTCTGTTCGAGTTTTCTGGTGTGTGTGTGTTGAATGATTAATAATCGGCCGGTTGGTTATCATGATTTTCATTTTTACCAAAAAAAAAAATGATGGACCATGCCAAATTCAGTGTCATTAATTTATTTATTTCTCTGGGTTTCTTGGTGTGTGCGATGATGTGTCTCTGAAGTTATTTATAACTTCAAAGATCAAAATTTTTTTTTTCTGCTTTTATTTTAAATGTGTGTTGTAATTTTTTTTTCCTTATTCTTGATGTTTATTTAATTTTTTTTATAATGTATATTTGTTTTAATGGTGAACAGGACATAATTATTCCAATTAATAATTACTATCATTTATTCAAGAATGACCAAAAGAGAGAGAGAGAGAGATGACCATTACAAAAATTTTTGTAATTAGATATTTATGTTAGTTTTCAGTGTTTAGTAGTAGTAGTAGCTGAAATAAAAATCTAATTGAAAAAACATTTGTTATCTAAAGAAATGAAAACAAATAAATGAATGAATGGCATGATTTTTATTAAGCGATAATTTTTGTTTTATTTGAGAAAAAAAAAATTTTATTAATCGGATAAACACATTACCTAAGCGAAAACAGCTATGACAGATTTATTTAGTTTTAATGAAATGGAGCAGCAGAAAGAAAAAAAAAGTGGCAACGATGATAACGGTCTTCATTTCAATTTAATTTACATTTCTCGTTTCAATTTTAAGCAGGTCATGTTATTTTCCTTGGATTCCTTCTTGATTCGATTTAGTTTTTCTGAATCAACGTAAACTTGTTTAGCGTAATTCGAAAACGCTACACTCACACACACAGTGTCAATCAGAAAAATTTGTAAAGAGGAGGAAAAAAATGTCAAACATTCAGATGGCAATTCTGGTAGCAAGCGTTAGTTTTGTTTTTTTGTTTTTTGTGATGAAAAAATTCTTGGTTATACCTTGAATTTGAATCGATTGATCATCAATCATGATGATCCATGATTTTTATCATCATTTTCTGATTCAATTAGTATAGTTGGTTGGCTTTTAAATAAATTGATTGAAATCTTTTCTCAATAGAATTTTTGAATAAATTCGAATTTTTTTTTTTTTTGATCAATTCAATTTAAAACAAACTCGTTGATGAGAATAAAATACAAAATTCTTCAAGAAAATTCTAAATAAAAAACCTTGTAAAAAAGAGATTGATGCGATGCCAATGTGCGATGCTTAATTAACGAAAAATAATAGTTTTTTTTTTTGTAATTTGAAAATTTTTTTTCTTTTTGAACATCAAAAACTGTTTGTAATTTGTATTTGCTTTTAATTTGAAAACTAAATTGGAAAACAACATCTTTATTATTGATGTAAAATTTAACAAAATAAATGTCTTTCAATTTCACCAAAATTCAACCATCAAAATGAATGGGCACTCACTCTCTCTCTCTTTCTACCTGAAATTATATCAGTCAGTATATTTTTCCAATGGCACACCTTGATCGAGAAACACACACACACAAACACACAGCCAAAAAAGAGAGATTGCCCGAAATGGTGATCTATTAAAAATTTGAAGAAACCAGCATTTTTTCTTTGCATTTCTTTCTCTAGGAAAATGTTCAATGTTTAATGTTGTTGTTCTGGTGGTGGTGAACTCGAATATCCACAATTCAATCACATATTATATTATCGGGTTTGTGTTAGTTCTTAAACTTGTTTGTAATGTTTTCTTCTATTTTGTTCTCCTTCTTGTTTCTTGGTCATTTTTGGCTATTTTTTGTAATGTCATTTTATTATAACAATGACTTGAATAACAGAGTGCGTGTTTATTCATTGTTTGTTTGTTTTAGCATTTGAAAGTTTTTTTCCAAACACACACACAAACACACACTTACACAGTGTGTGTGCTATATGTGTTGGTTGTTTGTTTGGTTAGAAGGCCATAAGAAGAGATGATGGTCTTCTTATGAAGTATTTGACTGATTTCTGACTTTAAGCTGTTTGATGTGGATTTTATATTGGTCGAATCGACTTTATCGACTTAGAACACATCGCATTCGATTCACACTGCCTCCACCACCACCACCAACAGTTTTCAATCATCGTCAGCTAAAGCTTTTCAGAGTTTTTTTTTTCTTTGGCTGGGTCGAACATTGAACATTCATCGAATGTTTAATTCGACCACATTATTGGCTGTTGTTAGGTTAGGTTAGGTTTGTGTCAATGTTTGACGTTGTAATTTTGTGTTTTTTTTTCTATCTCTCTATTTCTGTGTGTGTGTTTTATCTCGACTCGAACAATCTCGCCTGAAACCAAATGTATAAAAAAAAAATGTTTTTTTTTTATTAGTTTTTCTCGCTGTTCAGAAGATAATATTTGAAGTTTTTTTTGGTGGTTGTGGCGTTCAGGTTGAGGATGACCAAGTCTAGTGTTCTTTCTCTCTCTCTCTCTGGTTTTCTGCTGGATTTTATCAGCTTTCAGCATCTTTTCTGATCATTTCTTTTCAGTTTTTGTCTGCTTGTTCACAATTTGGAAATTTTATCTCTATACGAAAATGTAGAGAGAGAAAGAGAGAGACACACGAACTGTAGAATTGAGGAGAAGATGACAGAAATTTTTTGCTTCTCTTCAATGTTGGCCACAATCATCATCAAGTTATCTTAATTTTTCTTATTGCTTATGCCTATGTTGACGCTACTGTAATTCGTTTGTCATTCTCTCTATCTACCATTTGAAATTGATCAATTTTTATCTTTTATTTGATAAAATTTACAAATTTAATTTTTAAAAAATTAACTGAATTATAAAAGCACATCAATAATTAAAATCAAAATATCATTGAACAGCAAGAAAACTTAAACACACAAAGTTTAAGATTTATTTTAAGATTCTTGATGAATGCAAAAATGATTCTCGGCGTATAGTTATCAAGAGCCAAGCAAACAAACAAACAACGCCAAATTCTTGTTCAGTTTTTTTCCTCTCATCACTGTGGTACACTGGATGATGTGATGTGACTCGACTGATTCGAGTATTCCAATGATTTTGAATGCTGTCAATGACAGCACTCTAACGATAGAGCAAAAAAAACTACTTGAATCCATCAATCTAATGGAAAAAAAATTAGGCAAAGCCTTCGAAATTCTTTTCGAATAATATTTTTTTTTTTTGGTTCTTTTGGAATTTTTTTTTTTATATATAAAGTTTCACTGGATACCATCGAATGATCTTTATGATTTATCACCTTCAAAGGAAAAATTCCTGGTTAATTGGTGTTAAAATGTTTGGATGTGTGTCCGGATGTGTTTCTATCCATTCATTTAGCAATTATTTTCACTTAAATCAGAATCCTCTTTGCATTGTAATGCCATTTATATTGATATGTTTTGGTTTTTTCCCTGGCTTTCTTAATCAAAAGATTTTCTTGTTGTTTTTGGGAGAATAATTAGAAAACAGCATTGATTTGTTTGCCATTACCAATATTTCATTTTTCAAGTGAATCCACTCTCTCTCTCTCTCCCTCATTGAATCAATATTGACCGAATCGTTTGTTTTTTTTTGTTATAGAAAATATTTATGTATAGCCCGATTTTTTTTTGTTTGCCTTGAACAACCATTTTAATGTGTGAGATATTATCGTTCTGTTATCGAGTAACCAGTTTTTTTTTTATTAAGAAAATTAATCTTGTTAAAAAAAAACGAAGGCTCTGATGATGATTGAACCTGTTCTCTGATCTTTTATCAAAACGTATTGAAACTAATTTTAACTTGTTAAGAGAAAAATAAATTCGCGTGTGAAAAAAATTGGAAATTTCATGGTTTCGAAATTTTCTTGAAAAAAAAATTGAAACACCCTGTTTTTTTTCAAGTCAAGTGAATCGATTGATCAAACAACTCGAACCTTTCGAGAAAAAAACAAAAAACTGCCCTTTGAATTCATCGAATGAATTCTTTCGAAACTAAATGTACTCGATCTATTATTATTCTTGGTAATTTTAAGCACAGAGAAAAAAAAGGAGCAGTGTTTACTTTACTAAAATTTTTTTTCTATACCCAGCCTTGAAAGATTTTTCTAGCAATAAGCAATGGTGGTTTTGTTTGCTTTGAATTAGCTTAATTTTTTAGGTTTTTTTTCTCAAAAAAAAAAAAAATTTGAAATTGAAAGGTTTTTCGGGTTCCAGAAATCTACCACTCGGGTTATCATGCAACGATTCTGAACAAAAACTCTAAAATAAATTTGAAACATTTTTGGCTAATATATTTTCTATATTCCTAGAGTTTCTGAAACAAAATCTTGGACATACAAATGTGGTTGATGGCTAGGCATCGTTTTCAACACCACCACCACCACAACACCATCTTCAGTTTTTCCACCAAACTCTCTTCACCAAAATTGGTTTAGTTGAACATTTCTTTCAACCAAAAAATAGTGTACAAACCAAAGCTCTTTGCTACAGTTTTTCTGTGGGCTTTGATTTGATATCTATTTGATTGAAACAAAAAAAAAAAATACTGTCTAGCAAAATATTTCGACGGTTAGTCAACGCATCAGTCGACCAAAACCCAAAGTTACGGCAAGTGGTCAACAAGTTTTATGACATCATCATCATCGTTGGCTTGAAACGTCAACTGTTATTCGATAGTGATAGTCTGAACTGTAGAACTTGTAGCTCCAATAATTTGCCGTTATCTTGGGTTTTTGGTTCGTACTGTTGTCGACATCATCAGCCATCATCAGATCATCATCATCATCTTGGTCATAATAGCAATCACCATCAAAATCAAACACAACAATTCTTTAGTAACGCCATAGGTCGTCTAAGGTGTTTGAAATCAAGAATCATGTCCTCATTGACAGCGATGCATTTTTTCACATTGGCCATACTGTGTTTCATCGTGCTTGGAGTTCATTTTGGTGATGCCTTCGATGAGTATGGAGTTCAATTGTCCTCCTGCCCATTAGAATGCGATTGTCTTGGCCTAACAGTCGATTGTTCGAGACGTGGCTTGACTTATGTGCCAAAAACTTTGCCACTGGAACTTCGTCGATTGTAAGTATTGTCTATCTATATAATATTCATTGGTTTTGTTTGGTTTTGTTGTTTATTTCAGTGATCAGATGTATAAAATTTTTGTGGTTCATTTGATTGAACAATAAAGCAATCAGTCAATTTCAATTGCTTATCAAAAAAATTTCAAAAAAAATCTCTTCTTTTTTTTTTGAAAAGAAATTATTAAATTTCCGTTATTCTCTTTTTCGTTTTCAACAACCATAAGCAGATCATCAAGCAGGATGTGTCTGTGTTCGTCAACCGAGTTGTTTTAACTAGCAATTTATAGAAACTCTAAACAAACCACCCGAACGGTTTGTTTTTGTTTGAAGAAAACTTTTCTGGTTGTTTTTGGTGGTGGTGGTTTCATTGTTTCTCTATCTCTCTCTCTCTCTTTGTCATAGGCGAGTTATAATCACATTAATTCGAGCAATTGTTCGAATGAATTGTGTTTGATGATCAACTAGTGTGATGATCATTGTGAATCAATGAATCACAGCTGCCCAAAACTCTGCATTTAAGCATCCTTCTATTTGATTATGAGCATCCTTTTGACAGAAAAAAAATAGCTGAAAATTTTTCACTCAATCAAAACAATCAGAAGAAGAAAAACTGGAAAATAAATGGTTCAAGTAGATTATTTTCCGTTTATTTTAGTTATAAAACTCAAACCAAAAAAAAAAAAAGTGAGAAGCGTGTCACACAATTTTTTAGTCTATGGGTTAGGTTTAGTATGAGACAGAGTATTTTTTTCTACATTGATGTGACACAATACAAACACAATTCGATTGTTTGAGGAGAAGACACTCGATTCAATATGGTTTTCGGTTTGGGTCCTAGCTTCGTTTCAGTTTTTTATTGTGACAATTTTTTTTGTGTCTTTCTCTGGTCCCTGTTCAATCGTTTTTTAATTTATTATTCAAAACATTCAATTGTGCTAGGTGTTGTTGCCAGTGTCGGTTGTTGTTGGTTCAATTTTTTCAAGTATAAACAGAAGAATGAGGAAAATGTAATTCGATATCGTTTGATTTCGAAAAAGTACAGTGTTGGCACTCATTTAGCCGGTTTGGGTTTTCTGTTTTCTGGACCTCTATGGTTGAACGAACAATCGTCGTTTCACGCGAGCTGACGAATGACGAAGAAAACAACAATGACAACAATAATAAAACAGACCATTTATTGCTGTTATTCTCCTAGTTTTATTAGCCGTTTTATAGTTATTGACACCCTTTATCATCGAGTCTAGATCTTTGTTTCTCGATTCATATATATTTTCGTTTGTCCCATTGAATGCCGTCGTTGTTGTTGTTTTTTTTTTCCTTCAGTTCACTCCATCGTATTCGAGAGAAGAAGGAAGAAGAAGAAATAAAACATGAAATTCAAAACTTGAAACAGTTTTATGGCATTCATTTTTTTAACGTTTGTTTGTTTCATTTGGCCCACCACAAACTGACTGACTAGAATGAAAATGACAAGCCACATACACATGAGCAGCACCCACACACACACACACACACACACATCAAACACGCATCATGCCCCTTTATCATTTATTAAATGACAAATTTATGGCTGTTGATTCTTATCTGGTGTAAATCTTTCACTTCTCTAGGCCCTTAGTCTGTGGCTTTTCACTCATTTACACGTTTCTTTTTTATTCTTTCAAAAAAATGGGTATTGATGGAGAATTTATTATTCTGGGTATTTTATTATTACTAATAGTAATCGTTCCAGCAACCAGAACTATGGGCTCCATGGTTTTTTGTATCCAAAAGTTTCTTTTCGGGTTGTTTGATTTAATTTTTCATCACCATTAATTTTTTTAAATATTTTTTATCCAATTTTAGAGAGGTATCAAATATGAACAGTCTTCAGATTCTTAAATTAAATTTCAAAAAATTTCAGAATTTAATCAAAATTTTTTGGCTTTATGACTTTTATTATCGTTTTTTTTCTTCTTCTTCTTCATCGAGTCGATTATAAATAGAATAAACTTTGTATACTGCAATGGTGTTGATTTATGAAGAAAATTAAATTTAAATAAAAATAAAATAAAAGAAGTAGAAAAAAGATTTATTTGATTAAAAAAAAAAAAAATTAAATGACAACCATAAATTTATTTGGTCGTAGATAAAATTTCGAATCGAAAATTTTCGAAAAAAAAATCGGCAATGGTTTTTTTTTTTTTTGCTTGAATCTCTTATCTGAAGAGTTGAAGGCTTGTCATTCATTATTTCATTCCTCTTCTTCTTCATCTCGAAGTCTCTGAGTTTATTTCTGCCCGTGTCACAAATTTGTTGTGTTCATACTTTCGATGGTGACCATTTTTGGATTTGTCACAATTTCTTCTCAAGCGATATGACTTTGAGAAGAAAATCGAAAAAAATTTTTCTTTGTCAAGCAAAAAAAAAAACTTTTTTCTCTTTTAAAATTGATGATGAAAAGTGAAGGTTTCGGAAACCTTTCTTCTTCGTTTCGTTTCGAGCTGCTCCGATCGTTGTAATCGAAAAGCTTAGGCTTAGTTTATTCGGTTTTGAAAATGCTACGCAAATTTATTTCAATTAAAACAAACAAGATGTTAGAGTCAGTTTAAAGATCTTGTTTTATGAAAAAAAAAATTGCTAATTAATTGAAGTGCGAGAAATTGAAAACTTATTTTTAGTAAGACGCCTTCCCTAAAAACGAAACTCCTAAAAAAAGCTCTTTTTACGTTCTGTTTGAAATTGTATTTTATTCATTCGAATAGAATGAAAGCTGTGAACACTATCAGTTTCTTCTCATTCAAAATCAAATTTCACAACTCAGAATAGTTTGGTTTGATGTGAGAAAAAAAAAAAATTTTCTTAAAAAGAAATTCTTCAAGATTCTACGAGCTCGACCAATGAATGAAATATCATTGTTCAATCAAATTTGATTGTTCAGGTTTTTTTTTCGAGTATTTCTGGGCTCGTTTCTACGCTTTTTGCGCCTGAAAAGTTTTTTTTTTCGTTTTCTTTATTGGTTGTATTTTTTAGTATTATTTCGCTTTCTCAAGAATATTTGAATTAGTTTTTTTTTAATATATAAATAACAGCAATATTAAAAATTTGACTTTGATTTGCTCTAAATCTTTTGGACGATTTTTTTTTGGCATTCTATTAATACGTCGGTTTATTCTTTGTAATTTTAATAACAGCACTAAAATAATATTGAAAAAGAAAGGCCTTCTATTTAAGAAATACTGAATGAGGAGGATTATCATATCGTATGTCTTTTTTTGTCAAGCTCATTCCAGTTCATCCAGTTGATGTGTTTCTTAAATAGAGATTTAATTAAAAAAATGATGAAGAAAAGTTCACTTTATATTCACTAGGCGCTCAGCGGTTGTATGAATCAAAACTTTTTTTGATTTGTTTCTTTTCAATTTATTTGAAGATTTTTTTTTTAGAAATTTGAAAATTTTCTGAAAAAAAAATTCCTATTAGTTTGCCTAAGTTTTTTTTGATTTAGTACAAACTATAGACTGGTTGGTTGTTGTATAGAAACAAAAAACTTTCCACTTTATTCAAAGAGAAAGTGAGTTTTTTTAAAAAATAGTTTATTTGAAATTTTTCTTTAGTTTTATTTTTCCTAATTAAACAGCAAGCTGCTGCCATAACGCAGCAATACAAAAACTTCCCTACCAAAACTTAGTAGTGAACTTTTCACTTTCAGTTTTTTTCATTAGAATTACTATTATTGGTAAATGGATTGAATCGAATAACTGGATAAAATTTTTTAAAAATTCCGACAGAATGTTACAATTTGATCTTTTAAATGATTGTTTTTTCCCTGAAACTTTCACCAAAAATTGATTAAAACAGTTTTTTGGAAAATTAACGAGTTTAAGCGCAACTAGTTAAGCTTCTTTGTTTCAGAAAAAAAAGGATCGCGAAGAATTCAATAGATCAAAAATTTAAAGTAATTCAAAGTTCAATTTTTTCAATTTTTTTTGGGAATTTTTTTTAAAAAATTTTTGTAACGCCCGGTAGTTTTCCTTGTTAATATTTATTTTTAATTTTTATTATTAATTTAATATATTAATTAAATGAAACTTTTTTTTTCCTTGAAAAACATTAATGTTGGTTTCTACCAATGAAAAAAAAATAAAATTTTTATGGCTGTACTTAAATTTTTTTGAAAAAAATAATTCTAGGTTAGTTTCAAAAACTTGTGGTTTTATTTTTTTAGAGAAAAAAACTAGAAAATCAATTCGCTAGAGAGTTTCCTAGAGAGACAGAGAGAGAGAGAGAGAGAGAGAGGAGAGGCTGAAAAACCCAAACCAATAATAATAATAATAAAGTAAATCATAAATATTAATAAAAATCAATTTGACCAGAGCTAAGATAAAAAAAACCTCAACTTCTCGAACCTGGACCATATTTTTTTCTTGGTTCCAAAGCTAGTCAATTTTTTTTCAAAGAATTTTTCCTGGTTCTATGGCCCGCAAAGTATTTATAAATTCTAGCCCGTTTTTTCTTTAAAGTTCTGTGATTAAGTTTTTTTTTTGAAAATTTTTTTGCTGATACTAAATATTTTTTTTTTTTTCTGAACACAACTCAAAGCCCAAGTTATTAGTTTCACTTGAATTGTGTTTATTTTGGTTCGAGTTTTTTTTTTTGAATATAAATTGTTTTTTTTCTGCCTCTCTTCGATTCTATGTCTAGTTTTTTTTTGTCAGTATTATCGATTCAGATCAAAAGCTCGAGAAGAGGAAGAAGAAGAAGACGGGAAAAAATTGTTCGCTATAAATTCACTGTGGAAAAAAATCTAGATATTTGTCTCTATTGCCTTGTTCTCGCTGCTTTGCTGATAAAGAAAAAATCGTTTAATGTTATTTTTTTTCGAAAATAAATCACCGTATTCTTTTCTTTTTTTAAGAAAGGTCATCGAGATTCGATGAAAATAATTTTTAAAAAACTTTCCAAATGTTGAAATTTTTAAAAATTTTTTTTTTATTTGGGAATTGTTTTAGCTTTATTTTAAATAAGAAAATGATTGACCTAAATCAATCAAAAGAATCGCAACAACGCTTTCTACTCGTTTGACACCCGAAAAATGGATTTTTAAATGAGTTTTTTTTCTTCTCAATATTGGTTGTTGGCGTGTTTCTGGTCAATTTCCCGAGAAGAAACGGTTATTTTTCAATTCAAACTATACATAGTCGCAAATAAAGTTTCTGATTTTAAATCTAGAATCTTGAATTTATACCGTTATCATTAATGGGAGGAAAACATTTGGTTTTGATCATCTGTCTACAATGATTTGACAATGTTTGTTTAGTCGATTAGTCAATTTATTTATTTCAAAATAATAAATTTCAATTATTCTTTACGAGGATAATGTATTACGAGGTTCGTGTCAGCGAAAATAAATCACTGACTGCTATTAAACTATCATCAGGGAATATAAAAAAATATTAAAGACCAACAAATCAAATCAAAAAAATTTGATTGATTTGATGATCATCATACATGTGATGATGATCACCGTGATCATCAAAGTAAAACTAATAATAATTTTCATCAAAGCCATTATCATAATCATGATCATGATCATCAAATTTTTTTTTCTTCTGATAAATTCACGCCATTTTCCATTGTTATTATTCGCCAACATGTTAACCAATAATAATATTATTAGTGGGCTAGTGGAGGCAGTGTGTGTGTGATTGACATGAATCTTTCTCTGATAAATTTCTTTTAAAAATGCTTCAATTTCCGAATTTTTTGTTTTTTGCTTGAAGGATAAAACCTGAAACTCTTCAATCAAAATTTGTTGGTTTTCTAGAAAGAGAGAAAGAGATTCTTAAGTTTGCTGAAGATACTGAAGCAAGTTCACTAGTTTCACTTGATTGTTATCATCAAGCTGCTGCAATTTCTTTCTGCTGTTTTCTATTGTTTTTAAGATCTTTGAGATGAAAAATCTTTAAGAAAAAAAAGGTAAAAGAAGATTAAAAATTTAAAACAAATCAATGAATGATTAATGAGTTGGAATTTGGAAAAGACCAGCATTTACAATTGGCTTTGTTCTCATGAAATCTAAAAAAAAAACTTTAAGACGGGCATCAAGTTTTTTTCCTCTTGTTGCTTGTTTAATATGATTAGAATATAAAACTGTTGTTTTTCACTTCGATTGTGCTTTTCTTTTCTAAAGAGAAAAAGGAATAATTATTTTCCTAAGATTTTACAATCTGATTGACACACACACACACACACACACAAATGCAAACAATCGATTGCAAATGTAAAGCTCTTCAACAAAAAAAAATCTTAATCGTTTATTGATTGAGCTTGATTTGATCTTCTTTGCTCATCATCAAATATAGTTTAGTTGGTTGGCTGGCTGGCTGGTTGATTGGTTTATTTTTTTTATTATTTTTATTTTTATACTTTTCGTATTTACTTTTACTTACCTGTGTGTTCTTGTTAGGGCAACCATTCTTCTCAACCAAGTTTAAGTCGACAAGAAAAGAAAAATAATGGTGGCGTGTGATAAGCAGGTAGAAATTTTTCTTGGTTACCTGTGTTTATTTGCTCGAAAATGATGATAAACTCAAAGATTATGAATTCTATTATCTGTTATCTTTTCAAATAGACCGAGATGTTTTCTTTTTTATTCATTTCATTTAACGAAAAAATGTTCATCCAAGAATGAACATTTTACATTGAGCTGTTGTTGTTGTAGTTGTTGTAGTTCCAAGTGTTTTCTCAGGTAATTAGCATTATTTCCATCTAAATAATGGGATGTGTTTTTTTTCCTTTTTGTTCACATCGAAAAAAAACAAACTTGTAACATTCGAAATAGTCGAAATATCGACGCAATGAAAAAATCACGATTTGGTTTGCTTTTTTTTTTTTGTTAAATTTTCACCCTCCAGGTGAAGAAATAGCCCATCATAATCATATGTTTTACCTGTTTTTTTTTCAAGTAAAGATACCGTCGACCAGTGTTTATAATCACCGTGTGTGATTGTTTGTGTGGTGTTTGTCGCACATCATTCAAACATTGATTTCAATGATGACCAAACAGAACAAAACAAAAGTGTCAGAATTTTCTTTAAGAAAATTTCAATTTGGGTTTCAATTTAGAATGAAAAAAGTCGAGAGAATCTGTTTGTTTGGTTGGGAATGCTTGTTAGTGCGTTGTTGTTAATCATTATATGGTCGTAGGTATCAACTGTGTCTGTTGGTGAGTGTTTATCTAATAATTTTATTGTTTCGTAACGTTTTGTCACCAAAGTTTTTTTCGTGTTGCCAAATTGGTCTCCGTGTGTTCTCTTAGACAACCTCTCCTGGCAATTAATTCTACTTTAATTCCTTTACTAAGTAATAAGCAAGCAAGCAAACTCCAGTAAGCAAAGCTCTCCATGTTTAAGTCGAAAAACTTTATTCAAACTAGACATCGAAAGTTTATTCTAAAGAATTTTTTATTTAGAAGCTTTGTGTCTAATTGCTTTAGACAAAAGTTTCAGTTTGTTTTGTTTCGTTTCTCTTGAAACTTGAATAATGATTCGTCAACAAAACAACAACAACAACACATACCAAACATGCCATTATGTTTCAAGTTACCAAGTTCGGGAAACCTGTTAAGAGATAGAGATGGTCTTGAAATGAAATTACCCGAATTTTCAGAACAACATTCTCGGGTTCTCTGGGTCCAAAAAACTTTTTTGTTTTTATAATCGAATTTTCTTCCATTTCTTCTCTTGATCATTAACCATAATTTTTTTGGAAGCAATCGGAATTTACAAGAAGAATTCTTCCACATCTCTTATTTCCATTCAATAGATGCTTGGAAAATTTTGAAAAAAGAATTTTTCCCATGCCGGGTCTCTCTCATTAATCGTGACCGTGATTGACAATCCAATCAGGGAGGGGTAGCACCTTCTCTCGATTTACTGATTGTAAAAAATTGATTTTTTTTTATAGCAATGATAAAATTAAATCATTTGCTGATTTGGGTCTGTTTAATTTTTCTCAATTTTAATTCAAGTCGTGATTAATTTAAAATTTCTTTTTTCAATTTTCTAAAAATTATTGAAGAAAAGCCAGAGGAAAAGAAAAAACACAGAAATATTCTTTCATTGCATTCATTTGATTGAAATTTATTTCTTTGGATGATGTTCAAATTGTTTTTTGGGTTCTCTTGTGGCTTTCTTTGATTAGATTTTTCTTGGTTGTTATTTTAAAAAAATTACACAAAAATAATGTATTAATCTTGATTTGATTATGCCATTGCCATTGCCATTATTATTGTTATTATTATTATTCTGTGCCTCTTTATTTGTTGTTGTAATCATAGTTATTAGTTTGAGAAAATCATCATCAAAAAACCAGCTTCAATTATATAGGATTCTGAAATTGAAAAAAATTCTTTTCTATTTAGAATTTATTTAAATTTAAAGACAGAATCTCTTTTCAAGATGCTTAAAATGCAATTGGAGAGAGAGATAGAGGCACCAGGGTTGGAGAACCAGTTGCCATGAAACATTGTTTTGTTTTTTCCCATTTCACTGTCACTGATTAGCATTTGAATGTCTGAATTATTTGGCGTATACAACTCTGTTGAATTAAGTTGAGGCGAATCAAAAACAATGGAAAAACATTGTTAATAAAAAGCCATACACTTTGAGAAAAGCGAATTTCTTATTAGCGAGAAAACGAGGCTTCACATCACATCAATGATCCACCACTACTGATCATGATGTGATGAAGCCAAGAGTTTTTTTTTGTTGCCATTTTATTCAATTAGCTTGATCAAGTTCCATTCGATGTTTGTGTTTGGGGAAGGAGAAGAAACAAGAAGAGCTTCTTTACAAAGAAACAAAAAAATTATTTTTCTATTCAAAGAAGAGTTTTGAAATAAAATTAATTTTGTTTAAAACAAGAGAAACGCAGATTCCACGTTAAAATCTATTGCCTTTCAATAGAGCCGACTGAGCAGCACTGGATTGTCGAGAGAGAGAGAGAACTGATGATGAGCCCAGGGAGAATGAACGAAACGTTCTTTCATTTTATTCTCGACATTAGTCTTCATTGAGAAACTTTTTCAAAAACTTGTTCTTGATGTTTCTCAATGAGTTTCAATGAGGAACAATCGATTCTTGAAACAAATGAAAGAAATTTTTCTTCTCTTGTTCGATCGAATTGTTTGAAAAAGTTTTTTTTCTGGATTCGGGTTTGGTACAAAAAAATTTGAATTTTGGTTTGGAACAAAAAAAACCTATGTTTGATGGTTTGAGAGATGATCCCTGAATCCAGAGTTTTTTTTAAGAACTTTTTTTCCTGAAATTGAAACTCTATCTCATTTGTTTTCTTTTGTTTTGTCATGAAATTTTATGAACCATCATCATCTATCTTGATAACTCAAGATCAATGATGTTTTATCTGTCTGTTTGTTTGGTTTTCATCAATCAGCGGCGAAAAAGAATCAAACCAAATCATACGGATACTCCACATGATAAATCAAAGCAAGCGATACGAAACAGAAGAAGAAGAAGATTTGTTTAATGTACCATGTAAAATCTTGAATAGGAAGAAAATTTCGAAACAGCAGAATGTCTGACTGAATTTCTAGCTTACAGTAGTGATCGGAAACTTTCCCGTTTTTTCTTTCATTTTAAATATTTCTCAAAGATTTTCTGATTTTAAGCAAGAATTTAAATTTAAATTCTTTTTCAATAAATTTAAATTCTTCCGTCACAATCCGTCACCATAGAGTACCATTGCCGCCGCCACCACCGTGGTAGCCGTGTGATTTTTTTTCTGTTTGTTTTCGTTTTGTCAAGCTAATGATATTAATGCTTCCTCACATTGATGATCGCTATCATAAATAACCGAGAGACCTAAAGTATCTCTTGCGCTTTCAAAGTGGTTTTACAGCAAAAAAACATCAAGCACCAGTATCTTTAGGAAAAAGATTCTTATAATATACCTAAACTAAGCCAAACTAAAGGAAAAGAAATTTTAAGGATTGGAAAGCTATCGAATAGTAAATGATGATTGATAAAATTACGTCGTCGTCTATTCTTTCGGGTTTTAGTTTAATAGAAAAACGAGAAAAACTAACAGAAAATGCTGCTGCATTTCAGTAATGGAATCGGGAACTGTGTTCGATGACTTTCGAAAATAAAAATAAAATAAAAGAAAATCAAAACAATGGAAACCCGGGATACTCCCGGTACAAGAACAATAAAGCAAAGAAGCAACGATGAGCAAAAAAAAAAACGCATTAAACTAATGATTGGTCGAATCTCGGCAGATCTGAGCTGCCAATAATTTGTTCTTTCCAACGCTCAAAAAACAATTCCCTTCAGTAGGAAAATTTAAAACATTGTATTTTCTCGTTCGTTTTTTGTTTTGTCTGCTATTCTTAAAACAGAATATTCTTTCTCTAGAAGAATTTGCTTGTTCCCAAGAAAAAACGATGATCGAATTGTGTGTGTTCAAGGTTGTTCTCTTTCTCTCTCTATTCTATTTCTATCGAAACTATCTCCAAATATCATTGAACTGGTGTGTGTTTGTTTATTTATTTATTCATCTTCTTCTCTATTTCTTGACAATCGATTGATTTTTCCATTTTCTCATTTTATTCCAAGTTTTTTTTTTTTTTGAAAAATTTGTTCTTTAAAAAATCTGTTTGAAAGGAACTTCAAAGGTAAAGCGGCTCGACCGAATTGATTTTGCATTGTTTTCAAACTTTTCACTTTTCAAATCATTTTCCAATCATTCGATAGAAGTTTCTCTGATTGAAATCAAGTTTCTTACTAGTAGTTTGAAATCAACACAACAACATATGGATTCTCTTAGTTTTGGTTGAGAGATGGTAAGCCCTCTCCCCCTGTGTTATTTAGTAGAAAAAAATTATGGAAATTGATTTTCAAGTGATTTTCAAATAATTTTCTTCTGACTGTTTTTCCTCCTCATTCATTCATTATAACGATGGTTTTGTTGTTAAGGTGATGGAATATGGAAAGCCAAAAAACTTTGCAGCGGCTTAAACTGAAAAGAAAAATAAAGCACCCAAACGTTATAATTAAGCTCTCCAATATGATAATAATTTTTAATGTTCCGAAAAAAAAATGGAAGAACAATGGAATCGAACAACACTGAGAGAAAAACATATGTTTTTTTTTCTGGTTGATTGAGGCCGATGTTTGTTTGTTTGTTTGAATTCAACAAACAATCAAAGAAACGTGTTGAAAAAATCTTCTCTCCATTAGCTTTCCCGGTTATTCCGGTTATTTTATTATTAATTTTTTTTTTCAAATATTTTTTCTCAACTTATATTAATTAACTTTTTTTGTTTTTTGCTTGAACGGCATAGAAATCTGGACGGAAACAATCTGACGGTGCTTCACGTTCAGGACTTTCAACGTCTATCCTATTTAAAAGTCTTGTAAGTATTTTCTGATTTTTTTTTTTTTAAATAGAATTTTCCATAAATACTTGTTTGAAACAGAAAAAACTTTAGTTTCTTTCTGATTCTTTGTACTAGGGAGAAAATTTACAAATCATGAATGCTAATTGCTTTCTTCTCTTGGTTTTGTTAAACAAAATTATTTTTAATAACTTTTTTCTCCCTTAACAAAAAAAAAAAAATACATTTATTTAACAAAATATTACAAGCTTTTAGTTAATTTTTTTTTCAAAGAAAAAATATTAATAATACATCCCATTATTTATTATAAGATTTTTTTTTTTTTGAACAACTGAATCAAAACAACAACAACAACAAAAAAACTAAACAAGAAACATCTTTTATTTTCATTAAGAAAAAATCGAGAGAAATCTTGAAAATTGAAAAAATTGAATCGATTTTTATCAGCTCTGTGCTAAGCTATGCTATGCTATGCCTGCCTTCGTTCTGTCTGTTTGTTCTGTCGGTTCCTGTGTGTGTGGGTAAATGAATATTATTATTGGTTATTATTGGTATTGACAAAGCCTCGTATTACGTGCTTAACACACACACACACACACACACACACACACACTTCAAACCAAATATATTGCCATTCGTATTGCGTTGTTTGATGCCTAATTGGCATGATTTATTGGGCCCAATACTTTGGAGATTTCGTTCTTGCTTTGTTGTTGTTGAATGTTGTTGGCACCTTTTGAAATTGTTTTCTCTCGCGCCCTGTTTGTGCTTCAAACAAACACAAACTTTTGATTTATATGCCGCCATATTCTCCAATCTATTTTTTCTTTCTGATAATCAGATGAAAAAAAAATCACGGATTCTTTTTTTCTTAATATTAAGAATGATGAGAATTTCTTCAATTCTTTTCTGTTGTAATTTTATTAAAACAACCAAACGAATTGAATCGAAAAAAATTGATAGATTTTTCGATGAATCGCTGTTTCTTTCATTAGAAGTGACTGGAAGAAAGAAAAAAAAACCTAAATATGATAATAATATCATTGGATCTTTGGGCTTGGGAGAGTTCTTAGTTTTTTTTTTCTTATGCAAACTACTAGACATCAGGCATTGTTCTTCTAAGAAGAAAAAAAAAATTCTCATTCTTTAATGTTGATTTATTTTTATTGGCGTTGTTAATTTCGGTTGTCTTCTTTTCCCTGTGAAAGACTGTGGAATGGTTCTGTAAAAAAAGTTTATTGATTTATGAATGCAAATTAGCAATTATTTAGCTGAATGTTTTTTTTCTCTCTCTCTTCGTTTCTTCTTCGTTTGAGGATGAATGGAAAATTTCAATGAATTTTCATTTATTTATTGTTTTCCAATTTTTTTTTGTTGTTTCTTCTCTTCGTAAATTTGATCTCTTTTTTTCTTTGAAAATAAAAAAATTCAAATACACAGTCGATGTGTTTTTGAATTGCTTGTGTCTTTGCATTGTGATGTAAATTTGTTTTTTTTCTAGAAGAAAATATTGAATTACAGATTCAATAAATTTCACACCGTTTTCTCACTTGGAACCAAGCGTTTCATAATAAAAAAAAAAACTTCAATAACTACGATATGATATATACACAGTGGGTTGAAGATTTTTGTTTGTAACACATTGCTTGAAGCTCGTTTCTCAAATGCAGCCAATGGGTTGCTATTAAAAAAGTCTAAAGTTTCTTCCACAAAAACAACACCCAAAACATGAAAAATAATCATCAATGATGATGAACTTTTCTTTTCAAAAATCATCGTTTTCATTATTAACATTGGATATCAATAACGGAATTCACAAAAACTTTTTCCATTCACCTCATATCGAAATTGTGGAATAGAAAAAATTTGCCAAATTGGCAAATTTTTCCTCTGCTTTCTACAAAAATTTTTTTTGCCTTTTTGTCAATTTTATTTGAATTATAACCACCATGTTATGAATAGTAAATTTTTTTTCTTGGTTCAATTTTAGTTGAAACAGCAGAAAACATTTGAATGGTTTCGATGATGGTTTAAAATAAATGATTTGTTTGCTTATTTTTTCTAGTAATAATTTATCAAATAATTAATAATGTTTACAAGTTCTCTTTCAAAAGAACTCTCTTCATCAGTACTTCAATTTAGTGGTTTTAAAATTGAAAAAATTATTTTTATTTTCTCTTATTCAACGAGAGTGGAAAAAACTTTCAGTTTGAAAATTCCAATATTGAAAAAATTCTTGATGTGAATCATTTGAATAAGTCAATAGAATCTCTCTCTTTCTTTTGGTTTTAATGAACTGTTCTGTCCTCTCTTCAAATAACAAAGAATCCCTTCATTGAGTTTTCATTCCAAGGGAAATAAAAGAATATCAAAAATTTTGTTTCGTTTGCTGTTTGCGTCTTTGGTATAAGAGTTGTCGTAGCTAGATTAAAAAAAAAACAAAATAGAAATAAGTTTTTTATTTTGCAAACGAAAAAAAAAAATTATTCTTAAGATTACACGCTTGGACTGTTATTAGTTCAAGTGCTGTAGTTCAAGCTTGAATTCTTCCGATTCCTTCGATCATCATTTATTAGTTTGATTTAGTTTAGTTTTTTTCTTTCTTGCTCTTTTCTGTCTTGCCAAAATCGTTCTAGCTATTTTTTTTTTCTTAAATGAAAATTTACGAAGCGTCATTCAGGTGTCATTAATCAAAATAAATGTTTAATGAACTTCTGGTATTGATGATCTGACGGATCATTTTCATTATACCCAAAAGTTTTTCAATGAGAATAATACAAGAAGAAAAAATTATTAATTTCTATACCGTCATCGAATTATTGTTTGGAATATGATCTTCTCGGAGTTAATTCTTTTTTTTCTTCCCAAAATATCTTATTAATACAGATTAGTATTCTGTTTTTTTTTCCTTCAATTATTCTGCAAAGCTTCTAGTTCAAAGTTCTATTTGAATTCAATTTGTTATTAATCGTTTTGAATGGCTAAGAAAAAAAAAAATTAATAAATAAATGCAACCATATATAATAATTCTCTTTATTATTGTCAATAATTTCCAAAATAATAAAGCACAAAAAAAAACTAGAGTGAATAAGAAATTAGAATTATATGAAACGTTCCATAAATCATCTTAGAGAATTTTTCTTTAAATTAACTTCGACAATGATTTAACTAATCTACAGGACTTGACAAATCACTTATTGAATTCAAGCTTCTTTTCATTTAGATTTCATCAGAATGATTTCGAACTGATGAACACATACTATAATGATTTCTAGGATCTTTGTTTTAAAAAAAATTTCAGTTTGTTTGAAGAAAAAAAAAATTTTTATAGAAATAAAATAAAATTCTATTGTTTTTTTTTCGATATTATTTTTCTATTCTCTTCCATTCCAATAAGGAAGCGTAGAGAGAAATAAATTTAGTATTTTTTCCATGTAGTATCATCATCATTGGAAAAAAGCAGCAACGACGAAATCCAATATCGTAAAGAATTCTTGTTTTTTTTCTTATAAGATGGAATAAATTAAACTTTTATCGAGTTTTTTACTTTTTCTGACTTCCACCAATGACTGTGTGGGCACACACTTTCAATGGGCTATCTCGGACTTGAAATTAAACTTTAGGCGACCACTAGAAGATGAAAAACATTATGATGATGATGACATGAAGCTGTGTTTGGTGGTAGTTTTACGTCCAATTTTTCAAAAACACACTTTTTGGAACATGAGAGTGGTGATGGTGGAATAATTTTCAAAATAAAATAATAAACTGAAATTTACCGTGTTTCTTTCTCTTCAGTTAACGATTTTTTTTCAAAAAATTTCTAAATTGAATTTGTATAAAGTTGTATGATTCACTTTCATCCATTCTGGTTGGAACCACCACTTTGGTTGAACAGTGCTTATTTTTTTACATCTTTTTGCTGACCATTTGAACAAAAAAAAACTATTTGATTTAAAATTCTGGTTGCGCGATTGATTTCGCTCAATTTGGTCTTGGAGAAAGTCTTTTGAACTAGAGAATCTTGAATAAAATCAAATGACCTTCTGAATAGCTCTTCAATCAGCAGCTGAGAAGCTGAGCTTTTTCCTCTAGGTTTTCTCTAGAAAAATTTAAAAGAATTTAAATTGGAAATTTTTTTTTCTAGTCAAAAACCTGAGAGAACCTGAGAAACGAGAGATGGAAGAAATCGAGGAGAAAAAACAATAAAAAAACAACGTCTATTGCATTTTTATTGCTCATGTTTCTCGGGTTTGTTGTTGTTTTTTAGGAAAGGTAGAATAAAGTTATATCTTCATTTTCTCTTCGAAATACTTTGTTCTTCTTCTTCTTCTTGTTTACCCAAATTGTTTACCTAAAGTTTTTGTTGTTTTTTAAATGAATTTTCTTCTATTTTTTTTTACAGCACAGGCTGACTGACTCAATGACTTTTCAATAAATACAATGATTTATTATTGAACGAATGTTTTTGCTTTGTTAAAATAAAGGTTTTTTTAGTTTGTTCGATTTTTGCTGTGTTCGTATTTGCTTGTTGGTTGAATTCTGTATAATTGAATTTTTTCCAACCTCTCTCTCTCTCTCTCTCTCTTTTGCTGCTCTTCATCACGTCAAACTTTTTAATCAAAATTTTTTACAAAGCTAGCGAGTAATGGCAATTAATTAAACTGTCATTCATCCATTTTGAGAAATAATCAGTGTACTCCTATTATTGCCTAAAGATTAGTCAGAGTTTTTTCGCTGTTTTGAATTTTAGTAAAAAAAAAAAAATTGAAAATTTTAGTGCTCTGTAATCGATTCAGCAGTTTTCTCACATTTTGGGTGGAAAACTTTCTGAAATATAATAACCGATATCCGTATGGTATTGAGTCATCGTTTTTTTTTCTGGTTTGAAAGGTCTAGAGAAAAAAAAAATGAGAGAATCCATACGATCGAGTAATTCCATAATGATGATGCACAATGATCCAGATTGTACAAAGTTCGAGGTGAGTTTTCAACAACAACAACCCAAACAGAATCCAAACAGAATCCTTATAAATTGATATTAATATTTTTTTTTGGTGTTGAGCCAGTTTTAGGCTAGAAACAACACGTCGTGGACCTTACCCGAAATTACACACAGAACAAGAATAGCGATAATAATATTATTTTTAAATATATATTTTGGGTGACCTAGGTCGTTTTTTTTTTCACAATGGAAAAAATTATTTTACTTGTGAAATAAATGAGTCTGAGTCATCTTAACACTGAATCATCATCGTATCCTTTCTTTGCACGTGCTTTTTGGTGAATTTTTTTTTTCGGGTTTTTTTTTTTCTTTTAGAGCTCTACCTCTCTTGCTTTTATATGGCCCTATTTTCTGGTTGTTGTTGTGTATGTGGATTTTTTTTTTTTTTTTTGGCTAGTACGTGGCGACTCGATACAACCAAAACGAATTACACTTGACGCTCTCTCGTGAAATAGTGTTTTGGTGTTTGTTTTAATGCATTGTGTGTGCAGTGTGTGTTCCACGAATGTGTGTTCAATGTTGGAACGTTTCAAACAAGGGGAAATTTTTGGATTGACTCACAAACTCAGAAACTAATCATTCGATTGAATTGAAACGCACTCATTGCACACTCATTTGACACTCGTTTCAAATGGCATGGAACTTGAAGTTTTTTTTTTTTAATAAAATTTAAATTGAGTTGCCACAATTGGATAAGAATCTTCTTGAACAAATACTTGAAGCCCAGAGAAAAAAAAACGAAAGCCTAGTTTGTACAGAAGAAAAGTGAATGACTCCAGTTTCTAATGTTAAGCAAATTTATTTACTTTAATTTTGTTTATTTTGGTTTTTTTTTGACAGCCTAAATAGAAATGATAGGAAACTGAAAACCAGAAAAATAGAGAGCTGAGAAACCCGAATCCATAATAGCCTAAATTGTTGCAAAAGTTTTTTGGCGTCAAGAAATTTTGTTTCAAATTTTATTTTATTAAAAAAAAAAAAATTGATCAGTTATTTATTGAAAAATTTTTTAGGGAGAAAAGAAATTAATTTTTGAAATTACATTAATCACATCAGCTATTTTCATTGAGTGGTTTCTTTGTTGATATTTCAAATAAAATTAAAATCAATATCAGAATATTTTTTTAAAATTTTATCATCATTAATCTCTTTTTTTGGTTTTTTTTTTCATTTTGTGAAAAACAGGCAATTGATGGACAACCAAATCTCCACTCTGGAACCAGGAGTTTTTTATGATCTCAAAAGTCTCGAACGACTGTAAGTAACAACCTTTTGAGCTTGAAAAAAAGTTTTTTTTTGAATACCAAAACGAACAACAATCCGACAATTTAGTTCCATTTGGAACACTAGTGTTGTTTCTGTTATTATTTATGTAAAAAAATGGATTTTTTTTTCAGCTAGAAAAAAATTTTGATTTATCTTTGCATAGAGGGAGTTAGGTCATTGATTTTATGGTGCTTTCTGGTTTTTGGTTTCTCTTGTTCTTTTCCTTTGTTCAAATATTGTTTTAAATTGCTTTGGGATTTTTGTTGTTGTTGTTGTTGTTTCTATGAGAAACATGGCCATTGGAATTGACTTTATTTAGTGTTGTTGGAACAATTGCCCTCAATCGAACTACTAGCCTCAATCGAAACGGGAAAACTCAAGATGATCGAAAAAGAATTTTTCTGTTCCATTTCAAGAGAGTTTTTTTTTTTATCAATTTTTTTCTTTGGTTTTTTTTATTTTAAACAAGCATTATAATTGACATCCTAAATGCATTTCCTTCCTTCCTTTGTTGTTAAGAAACAAATTTCTGAGTTTTCTTCTTCGTTGTTGATGTTTTGGCTAGGCTTTTTTGCTCTCATACTTATTTTGTTTGGTTGATAAAACTTGGAAATTTATCGAATTTGAAACTGGAAGAAAAGCAATAATGAACAATGAAAAAAAAAGCTCAGAATAATTTTTCTTAGGTAATTTGTTCTTCGAAATGCATTGCATTTATTGCCCAAAATCGATTTAGCCTCGAATTTAATGACATTCTTCTTCTTCTTTTTTTTTCGTAAATCATCAGAAAATTCTCAACAACAATCAAACGAGAAACGTCATGATGGTTGGATCATAATAATTAATTCAAAATAATAATAATAAAAAAACTTTTTAAGTTGATCGAAATTGCTAATTTTCTTAAAACTCTCATCACAATGATCAAAATTTCGCATAGCTATTCCTTTTTTTTTCGGGATAATTTTGGTCATTTTTCTCCATTTTCTTGCCAAATGGAAATAGTCTTGGACACAAACAATCATCACCATTACGTTCATTCTCACACACACACAATCATCTTGTTTAAATTGAGATCATCATTTACAATTTTCCAGAATCATTTATACAATGTTTCAACCAACATGGTTCAGCAGCCTTCTTATAATAGTTTTGTGATGAGAAAAGAATTTGGCATTGCCTAGTTAATGTACTGCTTCTCCTCGATATTCCCTCAGTGCTAATCTTTGTTTGTGAAAATTTATCTTTGAATAGAATTTTTGTATCAAACCAGTATCAAAGATTGTGGTTTTTTTTATTCACAACACCAGCGATTCAATGCTGGTAAATAATATTTAAAAATTTTGCCCAAGAAAAAAAAACTGAAAAGAATTGAAAATGAAACATTCTTTAGCCAACAAAGTAAATTGTTTCGTGATGATAAAAAGCACAACCATAACATTATAACAGTATTATAACAAAATAGATGGCAAGTAATTTTATTTTTTTACGATTTTTCTTGTTAGTTTGTTTTTTTTCAAGAAAATAAAATGAAAATTCAATGATTTTCAAAGAATTTATTCGGATATATTTTTTTTATGTGAACTTTTCGAGCTAGCAATTTTCTTTGGCATAGAAAATAAAGAGAAATGAGAAGTTTTTACTTTTACAAACAAAATGAATTATTTATTATTATTGTTATTATTATGTTTTTGTTGTTGTTGTTGTTGTGGAATTGTGGTGGATGATCAATGAGAAACATTGAGGTTTTTTTTGTTGTATACTTGGTTTCCAATAAATTTTTATTGACTCGCAATTCTGGTTCTTCGTTCTTCTCTGCCAGACCATTCATTTTACAATCAAATTTTTAATTTGACAAATTCCAGATTATTAATTTATTCGATTATCATAATGTTTTGTTTTTTTCCAAGCAAATGCTGGTAAATAAAACTATTATTTCATGTGTATCAAAATCTGTACATTGTTTCACAAGGAGAGCTTTGGCAAGAAAAATCAGACATCAAAATCATTTGACATCATGATTGAAAGCTTTCAGAAAATCTATCTCGGCTCAATTGTTTTTGGCTTTTTTTTCTCATCTCATTACAATAGAATTTTGGTTAATTCATTTGGTTTTTTTTAACTTCTGGCTTCTATTCTTTCCATAAGTACTATGAGTCTCTTCAATGAGCTTCAGGATTGTGTGTTGTTTTGGAACTTTAAAAAAAAAAAAAATTTCACAATAACAACAAAGTTATGTATTGAATGAACTTCAGGATTTTTTTTTGGTACCACTGCATCACTAATTATATGCACTTGATTAATATTAAAAACAATGATGTTGAATTGCCAAACTTTACAACTCACAAATACTATTGCCAAAAAAAAAAAGAAGCTCTTGCGTTTTCCATAATTAGATTTTTTTTTTGTATTGTTCTGGTTTCTCTCTGTGGTTCCATTATTGTAACATTGTTTCATCACAAGGGTTGTGTTTATGATGTGTTCGCTTCAATGCCCAACCAAAATGATGGTTGTTTTTCTTCTCAAAAAAAAAATAATATTGAATCTTGTTTGCTTAAAAAGCTTTGTTTCATTCTCTTGGTTAAATTGTTGCAGATTGTTGTTGTTTTAGGATTTTAATTCTACCTTCAGGCCTAATTGTTTTTTATAAAAAAAAACTCTTATAAACGAATAAATTTAATAAAACAAATAATTTAATTTTAATTTAATTCTTTTTTTTTTTTTTTTTTTGCTGATAGGAGGCTAAGCCGAAACTATTTGCTTTATATACCGGATAATATTTTTATCAAGAATTTGCTTTACATCAAATGTGAGTTTTTTGGTTTGTTTTTTTTTCGTAGCTTGTTAATGTTGTTGAAAACGGTTTGACAACAATATTCTAGTTGAAACAAAAAAATTCTGAAATTTTATTCAATTTGTCATTTTTTTTTTTTTTTGAAACGTAAAACTTGGTATCATTACAATCCTCTTCAAGTTTTGAATTGAAAATTTAACTGAAAAAAAAAACATTTTCCAGTGTTCGTTTAGAAGATTTTAAAAATATCAAATTTTTCAAGCTGTCAGAAGAAAAAAATTAAATTAGTTCTTGATGTATCAATGTTTTTAAAACTTTTCAATTTTTTTTTGAAAAATAATAACGAATTTTGTGAAAGCCACGTTGGCTTTTCATTCGAAACATTTTGGAAGAGAATTTCTTTGAAAAAATCTTGAAACTTTTTTTTAAATTGAGCCTGTCGAGTTTGTTTTCTTAAAAAACTTCCACCGATCATTGATTTTGAAGAGGAAGATTGTGTTTGGCACTCGAATTTTTAATTTTTTTTTTTTTTGCATTAAAATGACAATTTTCTTCAATTTTTTTTTGTTTTGTTTTGCCAACACTGAAACTGTCATTTAGTTTTGCAAAGATTTGTAGAGTGAAAAAAAATAAATATTTGATGCTGTCATTTTTTTTTCGAAAATTGAACGATATAAAGTTGTTATATTTTTATTATTTCACCAATGAATTTAAAAGTTTTTTTTTTTTGGCCTGATCTCATAAAGTAATTTTTTTTTTCCTGAAGAATTTTCTACTTTATTAGCTGATGGAGACTCCACAAATGACGTTTTAAGTTTCTGTTTTGACGTTTTTGTTTTCTCAACAAAACAAAACGTTCTGATAGCGTTCTATTTATTTTTTTCAAAAGCCAAAAAAAAATGAAATTAAATTTTGTAAAAAAAAAAAAAAAAATAAATGCTGTGCAGTGAAGCTTTCGTGTCTTGAGTTTTTCCCAAAAGCCCAACTCAAACAATAACAACCAAAAAAATTTTGGAAGAAAAATATAAATAACAAAAGTTAAGCCAGTCGACTCAGCTAACAATCAAATCATTGGTTTTTCTTTTTCTTTGGAAAAACTCAAGACATGTTGGAAAACAAACATTTGCTCGGCAAAAAAAAGACATCAAAGAATTTAATTTAAAAACAAAGATATTATTAGTTTTTGTTTTCTGTTTTCGAAAAAAATTATTTGATAAAGATTTTTTTGAAACAGAATTCTTTGTGTTGTGTTGTTCAACTAGAATGTTTGATTCATAATTGAATTTGTTTTAATTGATTTATGTGATTTTTTTTTCTCTGGTCGATAGTGATGTCAGTCACAACAGGCTTCTTGGTTTATCGGCCAACACATTCTATGGATTGAAATCATTGAAAAATTTGTAAGTAAATGTTTTTATTTGAAATTGAACGAATTGTGTTTTTTTTCTGTTTATCACAGACATCTTGACAATAATCAATTGGCTTGTATCGAAGATGGCACGTTTGCCAAGCTCAAAGAGCTCGAAACTTTGTAATTTTTTTTTTTGTTTTGTTTTTTTACATCATTAATATTTTTTTTTCTGTTCTGGCTAGAACTTTGAACCAGAATAACCTGACCTCGTTGAGCAATTATGTGTTCGAAGGATTAAATAAACTGAAAACTTTGTATGTTTTTTTCTGTCCAAAATTATAATCGGCTTATTATTAGAGGAAAAAATTTTTTTTTTTTTGTAAAGAAGAAATTAAATTTTAACAAGGGTTTTTTTTTGTTGTTGTCGTTTATTTTTTTTTTGCTTCACAGAAGGACGTCGGAAAATCCTTTTAAATGCGATTGTAGTTTAGCTTGGTTCGCTCCTTGGCTTCGTAAACATAGTCGATTAGATGAATCTACCAAATGTCAATCTCCATCCGCTTTGTATGGATTGAAAATTTCTTCTTTGACTTTAAGAGATTTTCAATGCAACAATGGTAGGGAAAAATGAAAACTAATTTAAACGGGTAATTTCAATTGTTTCAAACTAGCAGGTGGAATGGGCGATTCTTTCTATGATGAATTCTTGCAGAACGACGCCTCAATACTGACATGCAAGATATCACCTCAGTGTCCGTTTTCCTGTGTCTGTCAAGATGGTGTCGTCGATTGCCGAAACAGAAACTTGACAAAGATTCCTGATTTTATACCAGAGAATGCTATTGAACTGTAAGTCGCCCAAAACAAGTTCTAAAACAGAAAATTCGATTTAACAATTTAATAGAATATTCAAATTGGTTCAATGAAAAAAATTTAAAAGCTAAACTTTTTGAGAAAAAGTTCTTTTCTCTTACGGTTACAGTCTAATAGTTTTTTTTTCTCGATAAAAACTTTTACCAAAAAACAAACAGTCAAATAAATTTTTTCTTACAGTATTTTATTCAAAAAGTGAATTAACATAATGATCTATTTGAGAACGTAAAAAAAAAACTATTCTCTTTTCACTCAAGATTTCCGTACTTGATAGTGGAAATTGAATTTCGAAAACTTAATGTCTTAATTTTTTTTGAATTGATATAATTCAGAAAATTTATTCACCAATCAAACGGATGATTTCAAAACATTGCAAAAAAAATTTTTTTTTTTTAAATATTTAAAACAAACGTTTTATCAGTTTTAAAACATAGAAACACATTGTGTGAACAAGTGAAAGATATTGAGGAAGATAACTTGATTCTAGGAGTGCCAAGTGTTTGATTAAGTTTTTTCCTTTACACAGTGTTAATCTCAATGTCTTCCATAAAAAAAAAATTTAGATTTTCGATAATTCATTCATTTATTTATTCTTTTTTTTCTCTTTTTAACATTATTTTCTATCAGTCGACTGGAACAGAATTCAATAACCGAAGTGCCTTCGCGCGCATTTTCTAATTACCGCCAACTTGGCCGAATGTAAGTCTACCACCACCATTGCCATTGAATGCCTAAGATAAATTTTATTTATTTAAAAAAAAAATTTTGCTGAACTCTATCGTTTCTCTTATGTTTTCCCTAACTTAAATAGTGATTTAAGCAAAAACAATATCTCTAAAGTGGCGGAAGACGCCTTCCATGGCCTGAAATCATTGAATGCATTGTAAGTGGTGGAGATGATTCGAGAAAAGTTTTTCCATAATTTTTTTTGTTCTGTTTTGAATTTGTTCCTCTCTCTCTCTCTCGCTGGCTCTGTGTTCTTGGCTCAATATCATTGCAATGGAAAAAATTTGGGAAAATTTTTGTTCCGCTAATATATTTTGAAATATATTGTTTAGATTTTTGTTTGGCAACGAAATCACTGATTTACCGGAGGCCGTTTTCAAGGGTCTCTCCAACATTCAATTGCTGTAAGTGATGGTAGTGAATTATTCAATTCTATATTTTTTTCAAACAAATCATTTTTTTTTCCTTTGTTTGTTTTGATAAGTTTTTTTTTGTGTTTGATTAATGTTTCACTTTGATCAACAATTTTAATATCTATTTTTAAATATTTACAAAATATATTTCAAACTTGTTTGGATCTTGTTTTTGGTTGGTTGGCGTTTTTTTTATATCTGCTGGTGGTGGTTTCTTCTCTTTCAATTACTGGATTCAATGACTGAATGAACTGAAAACAAAACAATGGCTACGCAAAGTTTGCTAAACAAAAATCGAATCAAATGTTTACGTCGCGGAATTTTTGCTGATCTCAAGCATTTGAATTTATTGTAAGTTTTTTTTTCGCTCGAATAGAAAGAATTCTATTATTTATTTATTTGTTATTTATTTTTAAAATACTTTTCTCTCTAGTTTTGTAATTGTTGTGTAATGATTTTCTTGTTGTTGTTGAGTGTACAAAAAAAGTGAGTTAAAATGCACTTGATATACTCTTCTCTCTTTCGAGAAGTTCATTCATTCTAGAATATCATTCTAGTTTTGTTGTTTGAATAGAAGAATTAATACTAAAAATACTATTCTGTTGTAGTTTTTTTTTTGTTGTTGTTGTGCAAAAAATGAAATACCATCAATTATTTTATATTCTTTGTTGTTTCATTTTTTTCTTTTGTTCATTCTATAATTAATGAAAGTTTGTTTAATTTTGTCTAATTTCTTAGAAACATTGTGTGTATGTTTGGTCTTGTTAGTTTTTTTTTTGCTAGTGAAATCGATTTTTCAATTTGAAAACATTCATTCTAACGAGCAAGTTTTTTTTTGAAGGAGAAGAAGAAAAGAAACGTTTTGTTTGTTTTCTCTGTTTGAAACCTCTAGCTCAGGTATTCAATTTTTAGTGTTTTTTTTCCCTGTATTTAAACTATTCGAGCCATACAAAAAACAACAAACAATTTGTCAATTTGAAATTTTTGAGAAAATTTTTTTCATTGTGAAGAATCTTGAGAAAAATTATTTAGTGTAGAATAGCTGTTGAAGCTAATCAAGCTATCATTCTATAATAATAAAAGAAGAAGTTTTTAGTTTATTTTTATGAAAATTAATGAATTCTTTTATGAGATGAAGGCAGTAAATTTTCAGGTCACATTCATAATAATAGCTTGAAATATCGACTCGGGTATTATATAATGAATAGTGCCATGACGTTTTTTTTTTTCTACAATTAATTTTTCTTTGAACAATCAAACAGAAAAGAGATCACAGGTTTTAAAAGTTTTTGTTTTCTATGGAAAAAAAATTATGCCAATAAGACTGAACAGTGATTACAAAAGCTCACTCTTTCTAATTTTTTTCCAAACAACAGCTTCTTTTTTTTTTTGAAGATTTCTATGAAAGTCTTTGGATCTTTCAGAGTTTTTTTTTCAAATCATATTTCAAAGGATCTTGCTCTCTCTTTCTCTCTTTCCTAAGCGATAAGTTTATTCGATTGAACAATCTCTTTGAGCTACTATTTAATTTTTTTTTCTCAATATTGATTTTTCTATTGTGATTATCAACTTTAACATTCTATTCTTCGTTGAAGATTAACTTGAAAAAGCTGTCAGTTTGATGCAACAATCTAAAACTCACTGTTTCGAATAATTTTGAAGAAAACAATCTCTATGTTATCCCTACAAATCTAAGTGATTTAAATGAGAAAAACAAACTCTAGAAAATGATACTGGCTATTATCCGATTGCAATACACTGGCGATTCTCAATGAGAATCCAGAACCAATGGTCATTATGAGTTTGTTGTTTTTTCATTTGTTTTGTTCTGTTTTTTTTTCTGCTTGTCGCTCCAAAGACAAATGTAGAAAAATGAAAGAAAAAACAAACAAAAAAACATTGCTGGAAAGCAAGTTTGGGCTTGAATTGTGTTTTGAATGATGATCATGATCACATAAGGCCTAGGCAGAAGAGAGATTAAAGAAAAACATTGTTTTTACTGTTAGAGGAAGAAAAAAAATGTTTTACATGCTTTGGTTCAAGTTTTGTTTTCATCTAGAAAAAAATGATCAAATGCTTAAAGTTTTTTTTTCTTTAGTTATTCTAAATTCTATTATTTCTAAATAATAACGAAACACTTATCCAACAACTAAAACAATATTGAAAATCATAAAAATAGTCTTGGCTTTTCCAATGGTACTGTTTGTTTGTTTGTTTTTTTTTTCTCTGACTAGCAATACTAGTAACTACGGGTTGTCTTGAGACTGTAATGAGATAATTTATTAGAATTACTAGTTTTAATATTAGAACAACCATTTGAATTTAAATGTGGTGCACTTTGTTGTTGTTGTTTTCCATATGGCCAAACCTTGAAATGTAGTTTATGGTAAGCAAAACTCGTTTTCATAGGTGGAGAAACACAAATTTTTAATATTACTTTTAGATTATAAATTAGAAAACCGTTTTATGCATTATGATTATTGTTTTTTTTTCTGGTTTGGTTTTGCTAATTCAATGCACTCTTCAGATTCTTCACTCGAGAAAAAAAAAAACAACAACAAACACGCAATCTGGTTTGTGTCGAGCCAAAACCAATGATAGATAGTCAGAAAATTTTTTGGGCTGTTGTTTGGAAATTGTTTCAAAACAACAAGAAATGTTACTTATTAGTAAATGGAAGCATCTTTTTATTTTTGAAAAAAATTTATTACAGTGACACATTCGATGGGAATGATGTTTGAAAGTTATGCTACCAAGCTGCATCATTTACAAATGGTTGAAAGCAAACAAATTTTCTGCTTTTATTTAAATTTTTCACATTGCTCTAAATTTTTTTTTTAATAGTCGATTTAAATTTCATTTCTAAAAGTTCCAGGTTTTCAATGTTTTTCTCTCTATAGATCTCTCTATAAAAATACTTTAATTAAAACAAAAAACTAGTTGTTTTAAAAGTTGTCAGATTAAAATGCATAAAATAGTGAAAATTCATTTTAACTGTTTTCATTTGAAAACCACAAACACACGCACCAAAACAGTTAGCTCTTTCTCTCACAGAGAAAAACCATAAACTTGAAAATTAACAAACCCGAACAAAGGTGATGATTTATGAAAGTGAAGGAAAAAATTCCGTTCATTCGTTTCCAATTGAATGAAATTTGAAACAAACACCACCAGAGGATAAATATTCTGGTCTATAATTATATTTTAAATCTGAAATATGGATACGCTTTTGGTGTGTGTGTGTGTGTGTGCATAATAACAATAATAATAGCGAACATAAATGGTTAATGTCTTTTTTCTTCATGTTATTGTTTTGAATTTTATTCTTTCACTGTGTGTTCTAGTGGAAAACATCACTTGAAACACAAGTTTCATTATGATTTAGAGCTTGATATGGAATAAAATGAAAATAATAATAAAATTTTAATATCCAAAACATGAAAAACCAAAGCAACAAAAATGGCAATTTTTTTTTTTAATTTATTTAGAAGATGCATTTAGTAAATGAGCCATAGTTCATATATTATCATCATCATCAAGCACATACCAACAAAAAAACGTGAAATGAAGCAAAAACAAACACACACAGAGAAAACAACACATTATACTCTGAATTTGTTTTAATTATTTAATCGAGAGCGAATCAACAACAACAACAAAAAAAACTATTATTCTTTGACTTTCTCGTTGTTTTCTTTAAAAAAAATTTGCTTTTCTCATTTTGGTCGGATTCACACTTGTTTTTTTTTTTGTTGGACGCTTTCTGTTCAAGAAATACAATACATTTCATCAATCTTCAAGAGAAATTTAAACTAAGAAATATTTATAATAAAAAAAAACTAAAACTAAAACTGAAATGATGATGATTTTAACTTTAAAACAGGAGAGAGACCAAAAAAAAAAAATGTTTTTGATGTTTTACTTGAAATCACTTAGCGTTTCTTGTTTTTTTTGGTTTTCTTGTTGTTTTACGAAAGAACAAACAAACGAGAACAACCAAACAACTACTAGATTGTAAGAACAAAAACGAAATTATTTTAAGTGTTTTTTCTGTGTTTTTGTGTAGAATTTTTTTTTTCTTGTGTAAAACAACGGTTTTTTTTTTTGCTGGAATGTACATGACTTGTTTGTACATTTTTTTTTCATTTTGGTACAAAATTGTCTCAATCAAACTAATAGTTATTAATAATTGATTATCACTATCTTGATTTTAATTTTGTTTTCTGTTTTTTTTTTTTTTTGGGAATTTTTAGATCGCTTTACGATAACAATATTCAAACATTGGCCGAAGGAATGTTCGATACGTTGGTCAACATTCAAACACTGTAATTGTTTCATTGATTTATGAATGGAACTTTCAATTGCAGATAGTTCGAATCATTATTTTGTTGACATTATTTTATTGAAAATAATATTTTGTTTTTTGTTTTTTTCTTATTATTGATAGGCATTTAGGCCGAAATCCATTTATTTGCGATTGTAATTTACGTTGGTTGGCTCGGTACTTGAGAGATCGGCCATCATTGGAAACATCCGATGCTCGATGTGAAGAACCAAAACGAAATGGCCGAAAACGTCTCACCCAACTTCATCCCGATAAATTCCGTTGCAAGGGAACGGAAGAGCTTCGTACCAAATACGCTGGTCAATGCATGATCGATAATAAATGCCCGAGGAATTGTGTATGCGAGGGAACCATAGTAGATTGTTCTCGACTTAGTTTACAAGATTTACCACCTGACGTACCAAGCTTTGCCACCGAACTGTATGATGAGAACTTTTTTCACAACATGAAATTGATTTCATGTTTTTTTTCCAAATATTTCTTTGAAGGAGACTGAACGATAATCGTATTACACGTTTGACCAACACTCATTATTTCAAGAGATTGCCAAATCTTCTTAAGCTGTAATTTTTTGTTAACAAAAATTATGCATTGAACAGAAATTTTTTAATTTTATATTTTTATTTCTTGCTAGTGATTTAAGAAACAATGACATGGTGGAGATTCAAGACGGTGCACTACTTGGTGCCGACATGTTACAAGATCTCCTTCTCAGCAACAATCAATTGCGACAAATTAAACCGAAAATGTTTGCTGGCTTGAAGAATTTGACAACTTTGTTAGTGAATTTTTTTTGTAGAAACAACAGTCTCAGTTGTTTTTATGACAGCATAATCTGTGATTTAATGTTTTCTCAATTTTTTTCCTCTTCTTCTTCTTAGAGTTTTGCACAACAACCAAATTTCTTGTGTGACGAATGACACTTTTGTTGATTTGGAAGCTTACGATATCTGTATGTTTTTCTTAGCTAAGAAATTTGAAAATATTGAAATAATTTTTCTCTTCAACTTTTCTTTTCATTTTTTTTTCTTTAGTTTGTTGAATGATAATAAAATTCGTTGCATCACGTCGGGAGCGTTTGAGAGAACAAAATCTTTGATTCAAGTTAATCTTCTAAATAATTTACTGAACTGCAATTGTCATCTACGGTGGATGTCTCATTGGATCAAGAAAAATAAAATCGTTGTCGGTTAGTTTTTTTGTTTGTTGTTTGAATGTTTGAAATGAAGAGAAAAATAAAAAAATAAAACTGATTTCTTGTTTCTATCAGGAAATCCTCGTTGTCTATCTCCAGGAAATTTGCAGAATGTTCCGGTTGAAGATGTTGAGCCGGGTGATTTCAAATGCGACGAAGATGAAGAAGAAACGGAATGTGGTCCGGATGGTTTATGCCCGTCACGGTGTGTTTGCACTGGAACAGTGGTTCGTTGTTCTAAGCAAAAGCTGAGAAAAATTCCTAAATATATTCCAAGCACCACCAATGAACTGTATTTGGATATAAATGAAATTTCAGTGATTCCATCAGAATTGAGTCGTTTGACAGAGCTAACTTTGTTGGATCTTAGCAACAATCAAATCAACATACTTTCTTCGAATGTTTTCCAAAATTTAACCAAACTTCATACATTGATCATCAGTTACAACAAACTTCAATGTATTCAAGATGAAGCTTTCAAGGGACTTGTTTCTCTTCGCAAACTAACCCTGCACGGCAATGATATTTCATCAATCCCAAGCGGAGCTTTTGACGATTTGAATGCCATTACCCATTTGGCAATCGGAGAGAATCCCTTCTATTGTGACTGCAATCTTCGTTGGTTAGCCGAATGGATCCAGAAAACCTATACTGAAAGTATGAAAAATTCTCAAAAAAAAAAAAATTAAATTTTTTTTTTTTCAGATGGAATCGCTCGTTGTGTTGAACCAGAATCGATGCGCGGTAAGCTGTTAATGTCAGCTTTGCCAAATCATTTCTATGTTCTTCGAAACCGGAGCCTCATGTTTTAGCTAAATGTGATGCCTGTTATGAGTTTCCTTGCCAGAATGGAGCAACTTGCATATCAAAACCAATGAAAACGTACGAATGTCAATGCGCACCCGGGTATCATGGCATTTACTGCGAAAACAAAATAGATGCCTGTTTTGGTAACCCATGTGACAATGGAGGCACTTGCAAAGTATTGGAGATGGGCCGTTTCAGCTGCCACTGTCCAACTGGCTTCAAAGGTCATCGTTGTGAAATCAATGTTGATGATTGTCAAGAAAATAAATGCCAAAACAATTCCACTTGTATCGATGATATTGGCTCTTATCGTTGTGTCTGTCCCGTTGGATATACTGGTGAACATTGCGAGAAGCGTATTTCTTTCTGTTCCAAAGAATTCAATCCCTGTAGAAACGAAGGTAAATGCTTGCCCGACAAGGATTATTATAAATGTGAATGTTCTTCTGGCTGGTCTGGCGAGAATTGTACCACCAACAATGATGATTGCATCGATAACATGTGCCAGAATGGTGCCACCTGTATCGATATACTGAACGGATATGAATGCGATTGTTTGATGGGCTATTCGGGAAAGTTTTGTGAAACACCACCGAATGTCGATACTCTCTACCAACAAACAAGTCCATGTCAAAATCATGATTGCAAGCATGGAGTTTGTTTTCTACCACTGGGATCTTCAGATTACGTTTGCAAATGTTCACCAGGTTATTCTGGGAAACGGTGTGACATTATGTCATCAATCAGTTTTCAACCAGGATCATTCATCGAATTAGATCCATTAAATACTAAACCATCATTGAATATTTCTTTCAAATTTGTTACCAGAAAGGAGAATGGTGTTCTACTTTATTTTGGTGAAGCACAGCATTTGGCTGTGGAACTATTCAAAGGTAGGATTCGAGTTAGTTTGAATGTTGGAAACTATCCGGTGTCGACAATGTTCTCCTATGAACAAGTCAATGATGGAAACTATCATCAAGTTTATTTTGAGTTGATCAAAAAGAATTTCACAATGACTGTTGATAATGGAGCTTCTCGAACGATTGTCAACGATGGTGATAGTGAATATTTGGAAATCAGTCAAAGCTCATTATACATTGGCGGTGTTCAAAAGGATGTCGGCTTAGAGGCTAGAAGAAAATGGCACATTTGGAATGATACCAGTTTAGAAGGTTTGTCAATTTTTTCCTTTTTAAATTCAAATATTTTAAAATTTTTATTTCACATTAGGATGCATGCGAGAGTTTTTCATAAATGGCAATCCTCCGGACCTATCTTTGGCTAAGAAAAGCAATGTCACACCTGGTGGATGTGATGAATTCGATGTGAAAACGAATAAAATTTGCGATAATAACCTGTGTCAGTATGGGAAATGTGTTCCGTCGGCTGATGAGCAAACTTACGAATGCAAGTGCAAAGTCGGTTTCAGTGGACCGTTTTGCAGGCAAGGTAAAACGAATGTTTGGTTCTTTACAAAAAAAAATATTTATTCAAATTTCATCGATTCTAGCACCAACTTGCCAGAAAGAAATCAAACGAGATTTCTACTACGAAAGTTCGTGTCGATCAACTAAAAAACTGAAGCTGGCTGTTTGTGTTGGCTCATGTGGTGATTCGTGTTGTCGAGCGCAGAAAACCAAAAAACGATCCATAAAATTGGCCTGCAATGATGGCTCCAAATACACCAAACAAATCGAAATCATTCGGAAATGTGGATGCAGTCGTAAATGTTGATTCCAAAAACAGTTTCGATCACTTTCAGCTTTCGGGAACTTTCAGGAAACTCTGGAATCTTCTTTCAAGTCATTTTCTCTTATTTCGCTTTTACTTTGCCGGATCTAACCGTCACCTCTCTCTCTCTCTCGTCTTCTTTCATTGGTTTACGAAAATTTCTTGTTGAAAAAGAATCATCATTGGAAAAAAACACTCGAAGACACACACACACACACAAACACATTGTATATCATCATTACCCGCCGCCATCATTTTATTTTCTAATTAAAAAAAAAAACAAATTTGTAAATTTACTCATTTTTACTGATTCTTTTTTTAATTTCTATTCTATCAAAAAACCCGATATATCATTTTCTTTACTTGACTCGAAACAACCAAAATCTTTTTAATATGGAAACAGAACGAAAATCGTTTATTTATCAATTTTATTTTTTTTGTTTATGTTGACTATATATTTGTTTATATTTTAATTTTCAATTTTGTTTTTTTTTCCAATTTAATTTGATTTGAATTTTTAATTTTCTGTGTATATTGATATTTTGGTCATTCTATTATGTTTCATTGTTTTCAACAAATATCTGAAAGCAAACGATTTAAATTACGAACATCATATGTTTTTTTGCCATTTCTCTCATTTTCATTAATATCAAATGGTCCGATTTTGGTGAAGATTGAAATGAACAACCAATGAAAAAATAAATAAAATAAAACTCAACCTTGGACTAGATGATTTTGAATTTTTTTGTTGTTGCAGGGTTCTTAGCCTGTTCGGGGTTAAATCAATTGGCTAATCAAGTGAATAGTTTTATATTTAAAGTTATTTGATATTCCCGGCTAAAAGATCGGATTGAATGAAGGCTTTTCCGAGATAACAAATTGAATTTACTTTGAGGGCACAACAGAACGTTTCTATCAGTTGGAAAAAAAATTTTGTTTTTATAGAACTAAATACCAGCATTCAAATAAAGTTTTTATATAAAAGCCAAACCGGATTGTTTTCAGTGAAAAATTTTGGTGGTTGAAAAAATTTCAGACAAAAAATGTCACTACCAAGCTTATCCACACAGCTTTTGGCAGTATCTATTTTAACCTTGCAACGCCAAATTGCACACTACAATATTGCATCACGATCAACATGGAACACGACCTATGATTTTATTGTGGTTGGGGCGGGTGGTGCCGGAGCCATTGTAGCAAGTCGCCTGTCAGAGAATCCATCGGTGAGCGTTTTACTCTTAGAAGCCGGAGGCTCTGATAACGTGGCTACAGATATTCCAGCCTTATATCACCATTGGGTGGGAGATCCAGATTATGATTGGAACTATCCTTTAGCAGCACAACGTCATTTGGGACTTGCCTATAGAGAACACAGAATGTCAGTGGGTAAAGTTCTTGGTGGCTCAACAACGATAAGTGTGTTTGTCAATCAATCTGTTTTTTTTTCGTTCAGTTTTGGTAATCTTTTTAGGTGGAATGGTGTATAACAGAGGCAACAGACGTCATTTTGATGAATGGGACTACACTTATGGATGCACTGGTTGGAATTACAATGCTACACTTCCCTACTTTCTACGAGCAGAAAATCAAACTGATCGAAATTATTTGGCAAACAATTATCACAACACTTCTGGTCCAATCACGGTCAGTTCAGACTGGAATCAATTGAAAAGAATTCCAATATTTCGAGATTATTTGAATTCAGCCGTGATGGCAGGGCACAGCTTGGTTGATCTAAATGGTTAATATTTCTGAAATATTGTTTGAAACATTTAATTGAACAATTTTGATTTATCAAAAGCGGAATCTCAAAATGGTTCAACTCTATTCGAGCATACCATCAAGCATGGCACCAGAGTGACAAGCTCATCGGCTTATCTAGCTCCCAATATCAACAGACCCAATTTAGTTGTACTGATTCAATCTCATGTTACTAGAATACTTTTCAATCAAACTACTGCCAACAGTGTGATGTTCACTAGAAGAAATCAAACTTTCACTGTAATGGCCAGACGAGAAATCATTTTATCGGCAGGAACAATCGGATCAGCTCAATTGCTGATGTTGTCGGGTGTTGGCCCACAATCCCATTTATCAAGTTTAAACATATCGGTAATAGCCGATCGACCAGTTGGTAACAATTTACACGATCACAGTAACCTGATTCTACCGTTTGACGTTCCCGATCAATCACTTTCCTATCAAAGCATTGATTTAACAGCTCAAAATCTTTACCAGTATTTAGTCAATGGAACTGGCTCTTTATCTATGTTTCCCAATACAGCTCTCTATATTTCGACTGATCAAAATAACGATACCCAGTGGCCTGATATCATGACAGAAATGGTTCGAAGTCCTGATCGAGGAAATAATTTGAGTAATTTTGTCAACTTATATCGATCAAACTTGAACGAGTGGGCAGATTATTGGAGGCCTTATGTTGGTATGTATGGCAAAGTAAAATTTTAGATTTTAATTTTCAATGGAAAACTTGTAAGGGCGCCGTTTGCTCAGTCTTAACGTTCAAATGGTTCGTCCCAAAGCCCGAGGAACACTTCGACTTTCTTCAGCTAATCCATTGGATGCTCCAATTATTGATCCAAACTATCTGGGTGATTCCAGGGATTTTAATGCTTTAGCCTATGGAATTCGAGAAACTTTAACTAAAATCACTAATATTGGCCCATTTGGTAGAAATGCTCGTTTTATCTCCAATGTTCCAGTGTGTAGAAATCTTTGCCCTTACTCAAATGAGCAATACTGTGACACTTACATACGTTGCTTGATTCTACAATGGTCCGTTGCCGTTTATCGTCACGGTGAGTTTTTTTGAGAGAATAAAAAAAAAATTTTCAAAAACTATTTTTGTACATAGTTGGAACTTGTCGATGTGGAGCGGCGACCAATGTTGATGCCGTGGTCGATCCAAGACTTCGAGTGATAAACACCACCAATTTACGAGTGATCGATGGCTCAATCATGCCAACGGTAATCAATGCCAACTCATGGGCAGCCACTGCAATGATTGCAGAGTATGGCGCTCAAATGATTCGAGTCGATCAATCAATTTAATTCGAGAAAAACTATTTTCAAGTTATGCATTTCAAATGCTTAAGATTTCGTTCTACTTGTTTTAAATTTTTTTTTTAAATTATCTCAAGTTCAAACTAAAGTAGAAAAAATTCAAGCAAACTAGTTGACAAGAGTTTACTGAACTAGTCTCAAGATATCAGTTTTATTTTTGAATAAACAATTAATTCTTGAAATCAGTTCATTTTGATGAAAAAAACGTTCAAAACAAATTTATTATGGTACCCTGTTCTATGGATTACTATCTTTTGATGATTGACAGATACCAGCATTTGAATATTCAAAGAGCAATGACTTCATTTCAAGCTATCAGTTGTCTTCAACAAACAAATGGTTTCAATTTTTTCAAGCGAATCGATTTTTTTTTTGTTAAAACTTGCTCATTTTATAAAATGGATGAAAGATTTATTTGGATAAATTCTTCAAACTTTTTTCAAAAATCAATTTTACAAAATGACTGCAAACAAAGGCCAACAGTGTTGCCAAAGCAATCGATTTAAAGTTTTTATAATTGTTTCTCCATTTCAGTTCTGGTACTTTTAAAGAATGATTTTGCTTGGTTTTTAAAGCTTTTTTAACTCGATTCAGAAGGTTCAACTGTGCCTCTCTTGCTCCACTCCACGAATTTGGACCTTTGAATTTTTAAGTAAAAAAAAAATGAGAGAAAAATTTAACATCTGACTAACCAACTAGTCGAAATTGATACGATCCCATCGGTTCAAACAGCAATGAGAGGAAAAGTTTGAAATCAGTGAATAGATATTTGAGAATCGGTGGATGGGCACCAATTTCTTTGGCCAACTCATTCATGAAAGGAAGCCAATCAACCTGAATGGTGTGTCTATCACTATCATAGTAACGATTCTTCATCCACTTCAATCGCTGTTCAATGTTTTTTTCCATCACTTCTTTTGAAGGTAAATGCCGATTTCCAACCATCAATTGAGCAAACCATCGTGCCTGTAATTCACCAATTGGAAATATTGCCCCCAATGGTTGTATGAGAGAAATAAAGGCCAAAGTATGAGGATGTTTTAAATGGTGAATAAATTGATACTTGTAGAGTTGAATTTTATTGTGCTCTGTTTGGAAAATATCTTGAGATATGAATGGGAATTCGATTTTGTATCCTGTTGCCAAAACGATTGCATCACATTTGATGACTTTGCTTTCACCTGGATAAATTTTATTAATGAAATGATTTGAATTTTTTTTAAAAGAAACCTTGAAAAACTACTCCTTCTTCGGTTAAATAATCAATATCACTCTTGATTTGTATTGTTCCCGAAAGAATACGATTTGGTAGAGCATCTTGAACCATGGAGTGTTGAGAGAAAACTCGATGCTTAGGTTTTAGTTGATACTCTTCATGATCGATTGTTTTATTCAATTTTTTTTCAAACATTCCACAAAAAGTATCATAAGGCAAAAGCTTGGCCATCAACGAGACCCATCTTCTATGGAAATTTATGTCTCCAGGCAATCCACGAGGACCCACTCGTTTTTGGATCCAAGAACCTCTTCTAGTCGATAGATAAACTTGCTCAGCGACCGAAGAAAGCTCTACAGCGGCGTCACCGCCCGAATTCCCAATGCCAACTACGACCACGACTTTGTTTTCAAAACCTCGAGCGTGTTTAAGCGAATGCGTATGCATGATAGTTCCTTTAAATTTTTCTTGCCCCTTCAACCTGGGCATGTTAACTGTGGTGTGGTGGCCAGTGCACACCATTATTCCATCAAAAGTTTCCGTGTTGATTGCATTTTTTTCAAATTTCGATGTGCCACTGTCCAGCGTCCGGTTGTTTCATAATCATCGGCAAAATTGACCGAAAGCACTTGATGATTGAAGTTGACATATTTTAAAAATTCAAACTTTTCGGCATACATGTCCAGATAGGCAACCTAATTTAAATTGATTGAAAGTTTTAAAAAAATTCACGAATCAAAATTCACGTCTTACCATTTTGGTGTTGTGCATGAAGTTGGGAAACTTGAAAAATTTGTTGAAAAACTTATTTTAAAAAAAATAAAATCTTTTACCTCATCTGGAGGTGGAAAATCGGAAAAAGCCGACATCTCCTTACTGGTATTGATGATGGTTGATTTCATCACCGAAGCGATACCGTTTTCGCTGACAGTTTCCTGGTAACGCCACAATCCTCCCGTATAGTCGGTTTTCTCAAAAACCACTGGTTTCAGATTCTGTTCCAAACAAGCTTTGACCGATGTCATTCCACTACCGCCAGCACCAATAATTGCTATTGTTTTGGTCATGTTTTTTTTTTTTGAAAAAAAATTAAACTCTGAAAATGTACTTCTTTTTTACGCAATTTTATAATAAACCGCAACCAGAAGAACAAGAAAGCAAAACCAAATGACTTATCAAATCAAATGATATCTTTTCACTTATCACTTTCGAAAATGAAAATTTTCATTGATATTTCATTTTTTGTAAATTTAAATCACAATCTCATAAATAGAAAGACTTTAAACATGCAAAAAACAATCGTAAATTTATGAACACATAGCCTTGGCATCGTGTCACAAACATAAAATCACCAAGATTAGATTGAAAAGTTTTTTTAAGACATCTTTTTATTACAACCTCCAAGCTGCTTGGGAAAGATTGTTTGAATCGATGTAACTCTCTTCAATAATTTATTCAAGGTGATTTATATTAATTTTATAAGTAATTTATTAGTTTTTTTTATAAATAATTTAAAAATACCAATAATAGTAATAATATTTAACAATATAATAGTTTTGCTTGTTTGTTTGTCTTTCTGTTGTTTTTTATAAATTATTGAATTAAAATTTTTTGGCGATATAGGCAACACTTTGGTCAAGAACGAAAAATCAAAAATATAATACAAATTAATGATAGAGAAGAAGATTACAAGATAATACTATAGTCTTATAGAAAATCTTCAATTCAAATCATTTCTAATCAAGACAAATGTGTTCAAACAACTTCAAATAATAATACTAAACAAATCAAATTAAATAAAATAATCAACAACAATAATAAATCAATTGTAAATTGGAAAATTGAATTAAACTATGTGTGCGTGTTCTCTGGTTTTGTTTTTGAGTTTTTTTTTCTTTTGAAAAAAAAATTCGGTTAAAAACAATTTCGGGTAAAAAGTTTTTGGTGGTTTCACCAGATCAAGCAAAGAAATTCGATTCATATAAATTTTTGGGAAAAAAAAGGAATAAATAATTTACACAAATTTCTAGGAAATCAAAATAGATTAAAAACAAAAAAAAACCGAATTCCAGGTAATACAAATTTCAATAATAATTATGATGGTATGATTATATTCAATAGAATAATATTAATAATCTACCAGGAAAATAAAATATTTGGTAAACAATTTTTGAAATTTTTTTTAACACAGACAAGTTAGTCATAAAAAGAAAATTAAATTATTTTAAAAATTTAATACCTGTTTCTATAATCTGTTTTTTGTTGTTGTTGTTGGGATCATCAAAATTGAAATAAAATGCCGGTTCAAATGATTCTCAATGTGTCATTGGTGTGTTGAAATAGAGTTTTTGTGGGAGTTTTTTTTAAGAGATTGTCGATGTGGTGGTGGTGATTCGAGTCCTCCATTGAATCCTTGATGAACCAGCAAAAGAAACAGAGATTCGGAGCATTTTCATCAAGTTTAGGAGTTATTGTAAAATAGAGAGAGTGTGTGCTTGGGTGTGTTTGAGTATAAATATTCATTGGGAATTGTATAAATGGTAAAATTGAGCTAAAACTAAGCTAATCCTAAACTAAATTTATTTGCTTTTTTTCAAAATATCTGATTGATTGACTGGTTTGGTTTGGTTGATTGATTGATTGTTTGAAATTGAATATGGTAGAAAACAATAATAACGCAATATGTAAATTTCTTAAAATTTGTTTTAGATGAGAATATTTTAGAAAAAAAAACATTGAATTAAACTTTGAAGAAAAATTTTGAGCAATCAATTTTGGCTGTTTTCAAAATTCAGGTTGATTCATATTCATTTTCAAGATTAATTTCTTCGAATCGAAGCGAGGTAATCGAAGAGAAAGGAAAAATGCGTGAAAAAAGACTTACGTATGGACAACATTTGGTTCGGCGGCAGAAATCATCGAAATGTGATAGGAAGAATAAGCTCCGCCAGCACCAGTTGTTGCTTGAACCGACAATAGCTGCTGAGGACTGTCGCACATGTATGGCGATGGTGTCCGATGTATGTTGGAATTGGTGTTGGTCATATTTTGAGGAGGAGGATGATGATGGTGTTGTTGTGGTAAAGTGGGATAATGATAGTGCTGAGTTTGAGCGGCAACCGGCACTACTTGCTGTGGTTGATAAGTATTACTATGAGAACTGTTACGACTGCTGACCCGTTCTCTTGATAAAGTTCCATATGATGATACTTCGTTGCTTTGCAACGGTGGCGGTGTATTGGATCCCATCAAATGAGTAGCTGAGGATGTACTGGTCAGCGTATTGACATTGGTTCCGGCACCGGATGGTGGTGTCTGAGCACTATATTGCAAAGTTGAACTGCTGACCAGTGCCTCCAAGGCTCTATACAAAAACAAATAGGCGTCTTGCGATGGCCAAATACCTGGCCGCCTCAAATGATAAAGTTTAGCGTACATGTAGACATCGACACAATCTTCAAAATTTAATTGCTTGTATAGAGTGGTTAATATGGAGAACGTAGCAGCATCGGTGCCACCAAATTTATCGACAACCACAACTGGACCGATCACTCCTGATGAAATAACAACATCGCTGTTGCACCACTCTTGAACAATTTTGATGAGATCAAAGACTTGAGCTAATGGCTGTCTTTCTGGCCAATCAGCACAATGCATCAACCGACAACACAATTCGTAATCATCTTGAGTCGATTGTAACATCAAATCACGTTTTGTGATAAAACTAGTACCCTCATTCAAAACAATACGACTCTCATCGACAAGTTTTACTTTGAATGATCCATAATCAGCTTCGTCCTCTCTATCAGGCCAAAACTGAGGAAATTCTTTTTCTTCAATCACTGAAGAAAGCATCACTATTGTTTGAACATTGTGGTCCCAGACCATTTGCCAAAAATCAGAGATTGTATCCCATATTGGGTGTTGAGTGATGATGAATTCTCGAAGTCTGCTGAAGCCTGGCAGAAAAGTTGCATTAATATAATCAGAACCTTCGGCTCCAGGAGTTCGAGGTAAAATATGAACACGATGGCTTCAAGTGGAATCAAGTTCAAAGATCGATTTTTTGGTTTATTGCACGGTTTCAAAGCTGAAACCACATTGAAATCTTTGGCCTTGAATTGCGTAACCAATCGAAAATGTTTTTCTAGCAGTGGCCAATAATTATGCTTTTCCGAACCATCGACACTGAGTTTCGATTCGCCACCAGTTTGCAAAGTTTGCAAATAACGTAAGAGATGAGTAGATGGAACTTCTGTATCGCCAGCTTCAATACATTCCAGTATAGCATCATGAATGAAAATGTATTGCTCTTCTGTTTGAACCAAAAAGTTTCGTTGCTGACGAATGTGTTTCAAAAATCCGTAGACATTGAATCGAGTTTCGATGTTTGATCTGTTGCATCATAGCATCAAGAACAATGTACGTCCCTGTACGTCCAACACCCGCTGAGCAATGTACAATGATTGGCCCACCACTTGGTGGATTGGCGGCAGCAGATTTTCGGATAAACGCCAAAACAGGCAATGGATGTTCAGGTACTACAAAAATTTATTTAAAAAAATTCTAAATTTCAATATTTAAAACTTTTACCTCCATGATCTGGCCAATTTGTGTAATGATATTGATAAACTGTTCTTTCATTTCCATGTTTCTGAATTAAAAATCGAATAAAAATTAGTTAAAACTCACAACTTTTTTTTCAATATTACTTTTTTGATCTTCAAATTCTTGACATGAAATGTTCGAAGAGTATAGGTGGCCATCACAACTTCTTGCAATAAACGGACTTGAACAATGCCATAGGTTTCCATGCCTTCTTTGGGCCAATACATGTCACATTTACGCTAGAACAAGAACAAAAAAAAACTCAATTTAATTCAAATGAATTAATAAGAATAATAATTTTAAGCCAAAAAACTTTTGTTGGTGCTCTCACCAACAAAACACTACAACACAAACGATCAAGGATAAAGGATTTTTTGAAAAAAAATAAAAGATCGAGAGAATGAGAATGATACTCACTCCTTCATCCATCAATTCAGCTTGTCGCTGAAGATAGTTCTTTGTTTATTATAGCACAGGCAGATAGAGAGATAGAGATAGATAGACACAGCGTATAAAGAATTTGAGAAAGAAAATGAGAAAAAAAATGAAATGAATATTTGAAAAAATATAATAATAACATTGAAAACAATGAAATCCGAATAACTTTCGAAAATAATAAAAAAAAAAGAAAACAAAAGTAAATATTGAAAACTACTAGCTGCCAATCGTGAAATCATTTCGACTTGATTCGAAGAAAAAACCTACCCTTCCTCGTTCCATCAAATTAGTGATCATCACTATGATGCAAACCCGTTGCTCCCAAATCATTCTCCAATAATCATCAAAAGTCGAAGGCAATGGTCCTTGCGTACCGATGTATGCCTGAGATTTTCGATATCCCTGGAAGAGAAAATATCTCAATTGTAACACAAGTTCAAATCAGTTCAAATATTTACATCAATATAGTTGGCGTTAATATAATCATGTCCGGATTTTTTCTGTCCGGGTAACGGTTTGAGCATCACTCGAGTGTGATCATAAGCCACGATGTTGACGTAACGGTTTTTAGATTTATTCTCAACCAAATGAGAATGCTCCGATGACAAACGATCAGCGTGCACCTCTGTTGAGCGTTGAAGTTGTTCATATTCTCGTGAAAAACCTAAATCTCCATCGGTGTGCAATTCCTGTACATGGCGAGACCATTGCGGTACAGAAATAGGTGGACTCTCTGATTCATCGATAAACACCTCCGAAAGATTGGGCGATGCTCGAGGATTGGTTCCATTGTTGACTGCTGGATCGTCCAAGTAATAATAAGCAGCTTGAAAATATTTCCTCCACAAAACAAAAGAAGCCATAGCTAGTAGAATGGCAAGCAATGCACAAATAACTCCCGCCAACAATGAAGCAGAAAACAGAAGATCCGTGACCGATGACGAAGCGAAACCTTAGTCGATAAAAATAGCGATTATTATCATAGAATTATTTAATAAAAAAAAAACATGACATTCAAAATGTCAATTCATGCTAAAAATCTAAAATTAATCATTTTTTTAGAGCTATATTTAACAATTTAAAAACTTGAGCGTGTTCAGAGAAAATTATCGATAGAGGAAGTTAGTATATGTCATCTCAGATCCAGATGATCATGAAGTCAAATTTTTTTTTTTTTTGTCAAAAAGAAAAATAGATTAGTAGGAAAAAGAAAGGATAGAACTTACTGATACACTTACTCTGAAGAATAACTTTTCGAGACTGACTGAATTCTCCTCGATAGAGTTTGGAGCCCTCTGTCAGGCTTCTGGTGGCTCCCTGAACTTTGACTTCATACAAAGATCCTTTTGTTAGATTGGTAATTTTTGTCTGGTTTGAAAAAATTCAGAAATGTTAAAAATTTTTGGATTACTCGAAACCAATACTCACATGATGGTCGAACGAAGTTGACTCAAAGCCTGGTATATTGATGGGAATTTCTTCGAAATTATCATTAGAAGTTTGTTGAGAACGGTAATAAACAAAATAGTAATCAATTCTGTAAAAGAACTGATCAGGTCGAGACCATTGAACGACCAAGGCGTCCTCTCCTTCACATGTCAAATTTATGATAACTGGAGCTGATGGACCACTCACGTCAGTCCGAAACTCTAAAGTTCGACTAGCTTCACCTTCGGTTCTTTCAGAGTACGCCTTGATCCAAACTTTATACTGCGTATATGGTTCTGAAAAATTGATTTTCGATTAAAAAAAACTTTCTTGAAACCAAACAAGAAATTACTCAAGTTGTAAATCGTAAATTCCATCACATGTTGAGAAAAATCCGGACTCTGGAACCTTTTAACTTCGGTCAAATTGGCAGCAACGTTGTGAACGTAAATGTGGTAGCCCATGATTCTACCATTTGGCAGTTGTGGCTCCATCCACTGAATCCTAGCCATGGAGTTAGTGACACGTTGAATGCTAATGTTACGTGGTGGCGATGACACTATTCATTTGAAAAAACAGATCATTGAACAAATCATTATCACTATTTAAATGTATAGCTTACCTCCTTCATCGGTGGCCGAGGCAAGAGTGGCTGTGGGACCATCGCCTTGCGGATTGTATACTCTCAATGAAACAAAATACTCGGTAAATGGTTCCAGATTCCGAAGAGTGTAGTTCTGTGGGTTCGAAGAATCGGTGGTATTTTTTTTTGATGATGAATTGATCCCAACAGTGGTAAGATCAAGGAACAAGTTAGATTCGGTGGTGAGAAATAATTCATTTCGTAATACGTTATGATGTTGGTCAATACCCAAAATGATATCGGTTTCCAATGTAAAAATAAAAAGAAAGAATGAGTATATTAATAATCTGGGTTTTCTATTTGATTGTTTCCATCGAAACGGCAATGATAAGTTATTTGAGATCAAAATGATAAGTAGAGTTCGAGCAAAAGGCGCCAGTTTTGAATTAAATTTAATCGTCACAGTGGTTCTAAGTGATTTATCGAAGATGTTCATCGATTTTTTTCTATTCTCTTTATTTTCTGAGAAATTTTCTCCCTGCGGTCAATTTGTTGAACGAAAAAAAAAATTTTTCTTATGTATGAGTGTTTGAAACTCAAACAAAATTTCGAAAATCATCAATTCACAAATTCTTCAACATTTTTCATCAAAAAAAAAAAAAAAAACACCCAAAAACTAAACACAGAGAATCGAAAGATTTTCAATATAGCGTAACAACAATTACAACCAATCAGTTCATTCAACCATCAAACGATTGAAAAAAAAACAAATCTTAAAAAAACTTTTCAAAGAATATTGTAAACAAACGGAATTCAAAGAATTAAAGTTACCAAGCCACTATTTAAAAAAAATCTTCCCTCAACTCATAAGATGTGTTGAACTCAAAATAAAGAAGAAAAACTTTCAAAATAGGGCACTGTGATGACGAAACAAGGCGAGTTGTTTTCTTTTTTAGTCGAGCTCATCATCATCACCTTATGTTGCGCTGGTGAGCGGAACAGGTCAAGAGCTCACGAAACAAAACAACAACAATAAAGCTTTCCGAAGAGGAAAAAACTCATAAATAAAGCAACAGCTTGCATATTAAAAAAAAAAAAACTCGTTCATTTGTTTATTCGCGTCAGCTGAAACAGTTCAAGTCCACTGAGCTTGGTGGCATGGCTTCCATTTATTCATTCATCTATCTATCTGTCTATCCATTCATTCATTCATCGAGGTTTGTTGAATAAACTGGGCGAGATCATCATCTTTGCTGCAGCAACAAAAACATTGTCAAGCAATCAAAGTCCACTACCACTACAAAGTTGATCTCAAACTTTGCTCGAAAGATGGCGATCAAATCTTCGATCTTTTAACATTAAAATTTGAATTTCAAAGAAACACTGATGTTGGCTAAACATACCTTTGCCTCAGGATCTCCAATGGTGATTTCTCGTTCATGTAATAATGCAGTATTGGAGTTTTTCCTATATCTCAATCGATATCCCAGAAATTCTCCGTGTATGCTGCTTTTGGGCGGTGGATGCCATTCAAGATTTAGCGATAGGCTTGATCTGTTGACGGCACGGAATCCAATCGGTATACCATCGGGAACTTTAAGCGAAAAAAAATGAAAAACTGATCATTTCTATTTCTAATCACTGACTTTCACGCAGGGTGACTATGTAATAAGATTCTTTGCTTGGTTGACTAGCGCCAATCGAATTGACGGCGATCACACGAAACGAATAAACGGTGAATGGTTGTAATTTATCAATGTAATACTCGGTTCGATTGTTTAAAGTGGATATGCCGTTGGTGCTGTCCCAATCTCCATTCTCGCCAATTCTGTAAAAGCCAAAAAATCGGTGATTTTAATAAGAGAGTGATAAAGCAAGTGAGTGTTGATAAAAAAAAACGAATGATAAATGATTTCGATTATTTTTCAACATTTAGTTATCAATAATAATAATAATAATAAATTTTTATTATTATTAGATTAAAAATACCGAGTGAAAAAAATAAATTAAAACTTTGTTGTTGTTGTTGATGTAATTTTTTTCTCTTCTTACCTTGTATGGATGATGTAGTTCAACACTGGCGAATTGTGAGAGTTGATGCTCGGCGCCCAAGATAAATTGACTGAACGTGAAGTGAACGACATTATGAAAGGTTTTCCCGGTGGATCAGGAACATCTAACGAAAAAAAAAATAGAAAACAACACATTAAACCATTAATATAATCGATGAGACCAGATAGTAATTGTAATGATGATGAAAACAACCACCAAATACAGGTATGAAAATTTTAATGGAAAAGGCATAATGACAGATTGAAAAAAAAACAGTTTTCTTTCAATATTTTCTTCTTTCACCGGTACATTATTTATGAATGTTTTTGTTTGTTCATACATTTAAAAAAAACTGTCTTTTGTTTTCGAGAAACGAAGAAAAAACCAACCAAGAAACGTTCCATTTAATGGAACAAACACCCAAATTGACAAGACAATTTCTTGTTCTTTTCTATGAGCCACAATTGAAACATTGTGTTGTTGTGTAATGAGAAGATCGAGAGTTTTGTTCCGTTTTGGATTAACCACCAAAACGGTCTACTACTCGACTTGTACTCTAAAGAGAATGGTTGTTCAAAGAAATTTATGCTCAAAATCCAGAGCCCATCAAACTTTTTTTGGGCATTTTTTCATCATTCAGCTGCAATTGTTGTTGTTGTGATAAAAAAAAAGAAGAACTACTTACTTAAGAAAATCAGCCCAAAAGTCATCGTTTTATTCTCTTGTCATATTTATCGTAGTCTTGTCTTTAGGTTTGTTTTTTTTTTTATAAAAAATATTTTTATATGTCTTTTCCCTGTTTTTATTTTTTCAGTTTTTTTTTGGTTACAAAGGATTTCTTTCGTTTATCAAGAGTTTTTTTTGCTCTTAGACACCAACGCGAATTTTACGGAGAGATTTAAGCCAAACAGTGAAGGGTGTTGTCTGTGTTTATGTGTGTGTGTTCTAAAACATTATTCATTCATTCAAACATCAATCTATTTATTTATTTATTTGGTCTTCTTCTGAATGGAAAAAAACTTCTATTGGATCAAGATTTAATCACGATAACAACTGAAAGAAAAAAAATTCAAGTAATTCTTTCAAATAAAATAAAAGAGTATTTCGTAGTATTGATATGAAAAACTCTGTTTTCTACTTTGAAAATCGATTGGATCGGAATGAATGGTTTTTTCCATTCAGAAGAGGTGATCAATCTAATCAATCTCTGATCGAAATTCTGATTATTTTCTGCGCTTTTCTTTTGGAAAAAAAACGAAGCGTTTTGTACATAGTCAACTGTACAAAACCGTGATAACCGGAAAATAAGTAAAACATTTCATTTAAAAAAATTTTTTTTCTCGCTCAATGTTTTTGGAATCGGTTGTTGTTGGGTTTTTTTTATAATTGTAAACTCTTTCGAAATTCTCTTGATTAATTTAAATCAAAGATGGTGAATCTTTAGCATTGAAAATAATTTATTAGGTTCAAGTTCATGATGATGGTGGTTTCTCCTTCAAGATGGTGTCATTTTTCAACACCAAATCTCTCTCTCTCTCAAAGAAAGAAACCCATAAAACTTGTTATTTATTTTGAGATTTAAAAATTTTCAAAGATAAATGTTTACTTTTTCGAAAATTATTGCCAACAACTAGAGAAAGAAAATTTTGAAAAAAACTCAAAGATGTCACCTATTCTAGTAAAAAAATTTCTTCGAAAGAAGAAACTAATTTCATAGGAAAAAGGAAGAGAGAAAAAAAAACCCTTGATAAACATCCGAAAGCACTCGAAAAGTTATTTGTTCAAAGTGGTTGTCTTCAAAATCAAAAATGTTGTTCACAAGCAACCAAAGCGAGCGAGCTATTTGCTCAATGTTGTTGTTTTTGTTTGTCAGAAAGAAGCTGACAATACCTAAACAAACTTCTTGAGAATGTTTTTTGTTGCACTCATTCATTCATTTATTTATTTATTTTTGATTATTATTTTCTGTTCTGTTTCATTTCGATTGAAGGGCGCGAACACCACCCAAGTTTTGTTTTTTCTTCTTGTTTTTCTCAGCATTGATTCACATTGCCCATGGCTTGGCTAAAATGATTATGTCAGAGGGAACAAAACAGCAAAAAATTTGCCTAGCCATTCAAAACAACATTTCATTTTGGCTTGAGAAACTAACGATTGACGATCATCAAAAAAAAAAAACGTAACAAACCATTTTTTTTCTTTATTATTCGGTAGCGAGATTTACTCGTCACAAGTTTTTTTTTCCGAAAAAATAAGTTCATCATTCATAAACTGGCAATATATTCGAATAATGATGATTCTACCCACTGCCTATTTTCTATGTTTTTTTAAATAGATTGCATCTGAAGAGTATATTCTCAATACATTCACTGTACTGTTATGGTGTGGTAATTAAGAAAACCAAAGAAGTCAAAAGAAAAAAACAGAAAGTTTACCAATGATGATGAGAACGAACGAACGAATGATTTGCGTGAATAAATAAAGCGATGATGTAAATAAAGGGCACACCTCGAAGCCCATTCTCCACTAACAGATGAGAATATTGGTCGAACAATAATAATAAGAAAACGAAGAAAATAATAACGATAATGATCTTGCATTCATATAAACCATTGAATAGTGGAAAACGTAAATTTATATTAAATAAAAAATGAACAACAACGAAACGCGTTTCTTTTATTAATCATCATCAAGAATCATCATCGTTTTAAGGTATGACTGAGAGAAAAAAACAACAACAACAACTAAAATCTTATTTCTATCGTCTGTGTGTGACAGAAATCCCTCGAAAAATTTAAATTTTATTTAAATTTATCAAAAAAAAAAAAAATTTTATTCTAAATTTGGTTTAAAAAAGAGCGCGTATCATATTCTTGAACTGTTGCTGTTTTTGTTATGCTGGCTCACTTCTACTCCCACTAAGAAGAAAAACTAGATAAAACGTTTGGTGATTAAAAATTCATAAGTCTCTCCAACACAAGCAGAAGCAATAGCTTTCAGAAAAAAACCCTGAAAAAAAAAAAATTCTGCTTGAAAAGTGAGCCGAGTTTTTAATTTGATTTAGAAAAAAAAACAGGTAGGCAGTGATTTGGTAGCTTTATATTATAATTTTTTTTTCTTTCTCGAGATAGAAAAAAATCAAATCAAAAAAAAAAAAACAATAATAAAATCAACGACGATGTGATATGAAAAGATAAAAGGAAAAATTTATTGGCATTTTAACATGAAAAAAAATTCTTCATTTGGTTTTAGAAAAAAACTTTTATCATAAGTCAAAATAACACCCATCACCATTCAGATAGTAGATGATATGATGTAATAAATTATTTTTACAAAAGGTACACACCCAACTCAAACCTCAAGAAACTATGACCTGACTATGAGGCATCATCTCAGGCTGCCATCACATTGCTTCGCAATTTATATTATGGTGATCTTTCCATCGGTCCATTTCAACTCCAATAGTTCTCGGTTTTTTTTGTTGTTGTTGGTTATTTTTCTTCTTGGTGGTGGTGGTGGGCAAATCAAATCACTGTTAAATAATTGAAATCGCTGCTCTACGCTTATTGTAATTTTTGCGCTTGTCATCAATTCAAGTGTGGGTAATGAAAATTTTTAAGCAAGAAAAAACAAGATTGAACAGAGTGAAACAAGCGCATAATTTATAGATTGGCTACTAGTGTTGTTTCTAATAATTTTTATAAACAGAAAAAAAATGATAAACAATCAAATGAATTGACGCGAGCAAAACGAATAGATCGAATAAAGTTTTTTTTTTTTACAGGAAAATGGATGAATCAATTAAGACTGTGTGTCATGCATCCAGATAGAAATGCTTGGAGGAAAAAAAAATCGACATGAAAACATTCATTCTCGATTCTTCTTCGATTTCCGACAACAACAACATCGAATAACAAGATCGACATTTAATGTGCGTTCCATTTTCAAACATCGAAGCGAGTAGTTGAAAACTCGAGCAACAGCATGCTGGCTTAAATTGCTGTCAAAATATTGATCATTCTTGTGTTCATTGTTGTTGTTGTTGTAGCGTTTGGTGAAGTTGTTAAAATGCCGAACGATTCATGCTGAGATTTTTTCATTATCTTTTTTTTTTAATAAAATATTGAAAAAAAAACTTTACACAAGTGTGTTAAGCTGTGTGTTAACATTGTGTCGAATCATTTTGAATCATTGTTTTTGAATTGCTAATTTCCAGAGCAAGATTTAATGAACACACACCAAGAAGACAAGAGGACAAAACGAAACAATTATTACAAGACTACCAACAAACACAAGTATCGACCTAAACACTAAGGTCGAATAGATTTTTTTTTTGTTCTCTTGATTGGTTAAAACTAAAACAATGTGTTTTCTCAAGTTTTAGATTAGCCAACTTCTTGAAGAAAATTCAATTAATATCGTTTTTACGTTCTTCGAAAGCAAAAAAAAAAAAACAAGATCAGAATTTTTAATTGAAAAAAAAATAAAAATAAATTTAAATCTTGAAAATTTTACAGTGAACCAGATTGAATGGTGCGTGAACCCTGTTTGACTCTTGAAAGTTTAAGTTTTTGTTTTTATTTTAATTTGTTAGACAATTGTATTAGAACAAGAGAAATCAAATCTATTGTATAAATATTGCTATTGTTTTATTTTTTTGAATAGAAAAACACAAACACACACACTTAAACACCTAGTTTATTATTTAATCAACTCGAAACAATTTTGTTGTTTAAAAGTCGACTTGTTCAACACTCAATAAGATTAGAAATCGTCGAAAGATAATTGTCATGAAAATTTTCATTAGTTTCTCTAGAAAACGTTCAACTATTCATCATCACAGTCTATTATTTATCAAATAAATAAATAAAAATAGAATTAAATTAATTTCTAGTTTAAAGAAAACTATTAATATTTAATAATAATAATAAAAATAATAACAAATCAAGTAATAAAAATTGTTTTTTACAAACTATTTATATAAAACCAATTTTAAACTAAAAAACAAAAACATTCAGCATACTTGGCATTTGGAAACGAATATTAATTGAAATTAGTCGATTTTTGTTGTAATTGAAAAAAAAGTATTTTTTCTATCAATTATTAATTAATTTTTTTTTTTTTTGTAAAAAGTTAGTAATCATCAATTAGTATTGATAACTATCTAACAGTAATTATTGAATAAAAGAGTTGTAAATTTTAGAAAAAAAAACAATTAAAAACAAAGAAATAATTAAAGACGTGGAAACTAAATAGTAGTTTCAATTTTCAATGTAACATCTACGGGCAAAAAAAATCTTTGAATGATAATCATTTAACATTCAATGAACTATTTTTGAAAAAAAATTTCAATTTTTGCAAATAACTCGCCCAAATCTTAATGGTTATCATCGTTTTTCTAATTTTCATTTAATAAAAATTTTTTTTCTAATAAAAAGTTTCAATGTTTTTTCAATGTTAAATATTATATTTAAAAAAAAAAATTCTCTTTGTGTGTGTTATCTAGCTTGTGATAACAAAAAAAGTTTTATATTAAGAAATTCTTTAAGAAATTCAAAAACATGTAGATCGTTTATCTTCAAACATCAACATTAAGAACTTTGAATCACAATTTTTTTCTTTTTGTAAATGAGATAATGCCGTTATGTAAACGGGTGTTCTGTTTGTTTGTTTTTTCTATCAAATTTTTCTTTATTAAGAAAAAGTTGAAATTTAAACAAAATCTTTGAGTCGTTCAGCTACAGTGTAAAAATATAATAGTTTAATCTTTCGCTAAAACTTTTAAAAAAAAAAAAATTGGAAAAAAAACCCAGAAAAATTGTGATAATTAGAGTAAAAATCAAACTAAAATTTATTTATTTTTTTTTTAGGCACCGAATAACTATTTTTTAAAAAAATTTTTTTAAAACAGTGGAAAACGATATTTAATTTGAAAATAAATTTATCAAAAATTTTTCAAAACTAAAAAAAAAAACTAGAAAAATCTTTGAATTTTTTTTTTTTTTTAAAAAAAAAAACAAAATCCTAAAATAATTAAAAACATTGAATAAATCAACCAGCCGAAACAAAATAAGCCTTAAAAACAACTGAAACAACCAAAATCTGAAAAAACATTTTCACTACGACCATCAAGATGCGTATTAATTCAATTTTTAATTTATGATTTTTTCTGGCTATTAGAATTCAGGTTAGCTAGCTTTTTTTTCTTCTTAATAAAAAACCATGAGAACTTATTAAAAAAAAAAACTTTAGTCAAAGAAATTTTTTTTTTCTGATAGAAAATGGAAAAATTAATTGATAAATAGTGAGAGAAAAACACAAATTAAACTTATTTCTAGCTTTGAAGAAGAAAAAAAATTCAATTTGAAAAAGTTATTAATTTAAGATTTTTTTTCTGATCATTTTTTCTTCAACAATAGAAATGGTTCAATCATCTTTTTTTCCTTCCAACCATAGGCTGATCTCACAAATCAGGCGAAGAATGAAATTGTCAACACCAAGGCAATATACCAAGAAGAAAAAAAAAACACGCCATCATAATAGAACGAATCCCAAAACATAAATGAACGAGGAACCAACTATTCGAAAGCGTTTGCTTTCTGGTTATCGGTTTGATGGTTTCAATGATTAATATTGTTGCTAAGTCTTTCAAGTAGAAACACACAGGTGGCAAAGAAAAAATTACCTGAAGACAGGTAGACGTCGATTATTATTTAACACTAATGTTTCCAAAAAGAAAGAGAAACGATAAAAAGTAAATCAGAATTTGAAGTCGGCAAAAATGTCATCTTTCTTGTTCAGGTTTTTTTTGAAAAGAAAATTTGCTGAAAACGGCAATAATGATAAAAAAAAAAAATAATAATTCAAGAATACAACAAGAACATGGCGAGAATGAAATACTATAAAACTATCAATCACGATATATAATACACATAAATTGCCTCAACTCGATATAATGAATTTTTATTTTTAAGAAAATAACCAAAAATTGATTAAATCTGATAATGGGACAGCCTTAGACAGCCTGTGTGTGTGTTTCAAAGAGAAAATAGCGTTTCGACGTTTGATGTGAAAAATATTACCGATTGGTGTGAAAAAGAAACCGGTGAGGAAAACATTTTCTACCCGTGAATTATATTTCATAACCATTTCATATTTGATAATTGATTTTTTTGACATAAAAATTTTCTGATTTTATTTTTTAATTAAAAAACTTATATTTATAAATGAGATTTTACTAGAATTGTGCTGATCGAAACAAATGAAAAAACAAAACAGAAAAACTTTTTCTGTCGATTAATTGTGTGGCCGTGTTACTGTTATTTATTGCCCATTATAAAAGATATTTTTGTTTTCTTCTCAAGAAGCTTTTAAATTAATTTTTTTTTTGTTTTATAAGAAAAAAACAACATATTTTTCAAGTTATCAAACAAATTTTTTAATTTTTAGTGCTGTAATAACCGAATAATAATAGAAAAATAAACAGAAAATGAAATAAAATAATTTTTTCAGAGAAACAATTGAAAAATTATAAAACCAAGTTGTTTTCAATTTAAAAATTTTCATTTTCGTGAGAAAACTTTGTTTCTTTCTTTCTCTCTTGGAAAAAAACCTCCAAAGTTTCAAACAATAATTTTTTTTTCTTTAATATTTCTAAAAATATCGAGAAATTTTTTTTTTTTTTTTGCTTATTGATTCGAGTCAGTGGGTCTATTGATTCATTTTTTCTTCCGATATCTTTTCTTGATCGCTTTGTTCTCGCTTGTGCCGTACTGGAAACCAAAACTCATTGTCTCATAAAATGAAAACAAGTCAATCGAAATCATTGCTTTAAAAAAACATCAATAAGAAGAATCAAGATAAATCAGAATCTTGAAAACAGGAAGAGCCAGAAGAAGAAAAAAAAAATAACCCACTGACGGGAAAGCCTACCCCAATCAAGTCAATCGTACAAATTAATTACAATCATCATCATCATTGGCCGTAGCCGACCTTGTAAGGTCGTCGTCATTATATTTTTTCGACTGTGAAAAACGACAACCGATGACGATAAAGACGACGATGAAGACGACGAAAACGATAGAAGTGAAGCGTGCAAAATGTGTCTTTTCTGCCAATAAGAGTTTCCATCAAATCATCATCATCATTTCGAACAATATTAGATAATATTTTTTTTCGTTCGTTTGGTTGTTGTTTGTTATCACATCGTCATAGAGGGTCGCGCGCGAATGAATCGCTGTTGAATTTTCTTCTATTGGCTTCTCTTGTTTCGTCATATTTTAATAACAGATACAATAATTTAAGTGCTCTATGTGTCTATGCTCATCCCAGTCTCTGTTTGTGTGTGTGTGTGTGTGTTACATTTGTTGGGTTGAATTTTTTCGCTCATGTTGATTCATTTCATGTAAATCATTTTCACTGTTCCATAAATCTCAAGAAAAAAAAAGGAAGAATTTTCACACAAACAAACACAAGCAAACAGTGTGTGCGTTCGGTAGTTTTGCGTGCGGACTGAGAGTAATTTTTTTTCTCCCGAAAACTTTCGAAAATGTCATCCATCACTAAATCTCATGGAGATTCATTTGCCGTGAATTTTGATCTTGTCGCCTGTTTGATAAGAGTGAGAGACATTTTGTTGTTGTTTTTTGCTCTGTCTTGACTTGTTTCAATCTATTGCACTTGTTGTTTGACCTTCCATCTATTTTTCCACGAAACTTTTCATATTTTCCACAAAAAAAAAATATTGATAAAAATTGATCATCAAGTTTGTTTCGATCAAAAGCTAGGTATAAAAAAAAATGCAATTTAAATATAACTATCAGAAAACGATATCTTTTTTTTCTAAAAAATTAAACTCTTTCAGGCATTCATAATCATTGAAAAAATTTTTTTTATGATGATGAGAAAATAGAAAAAAAAAACTCAACTAAATAAAATAATTTTTAGTAGAAAAAATAAAATTTAAAAAAAAAACATAAATGGCATTAAAAAACAAAAATTCCCTAGAAAAGTCTGATGTGGAATACATGAAATGAATAAATTTTCAATGTTACAGTTTCATCATGAATGAACAGCATCTCAAAACGAAAAAAAAAACAGCCTAAAAAAAAAATTCATACAATGCAATGTTCTAGTTTTTTTTTTTCAGGCTTCAAAAGAAAAAAATTTAAATCTGTGTCATACGGGAATGATTTCTGAGTTTTTCAATAGTTTCTTCTTCTTCTTCTAGTTTACCGTAAATAAATTAAAAATTTTATTTGTGAGAATTTCCATTAGAATTGAATGTTGTGGTTTTTTTTTTTTGAAGGAAAATTTATCCCGTTTCATTTTATTAGCTAATATTGTTCATTCATACATTGATTTATTTTGTTTTGACGGCAAAAAAAAAAAAAATCCGGCCAATCGATTTTCTCATACATCACACACACACACACACACACAATTTCTCACAAATTTTGTTGAATTTGATTCAAACAAAACAAAACAAAAACAAAAAAAACCCACAATAATTACAAATTTTTCTGTTCGAATACTTTTAGTATTTCATTTTCTTCACCAATAGCTCTCTCTAATTCAATCATCGAACAAAAAGGAAAAAAAACCACAAAACTAGAAAAATGG
>JAVLUE010000156.1:0-53222 GCA_034190945.1 Octodonta nipae
TTTGGGTGTGCTACTACATATTATTGTATTTTGACAGACTATCAAAATTTTTTGATTGTGTCTTTATGTAACTAAAAATTTAACTGTTTTGATAATAGTAAAATTTATTTCAAGGTTTTCAAATAAACTTCACAAAAAATGCAATTAAGAAAATTTAAAAGTAATCTACTCACTTTTATTTTCGACAATATCTTATATCAAGGATTTTTTAGTTGTTTTTAAATAAAGAAATACAATGAAAAGCAGATAATTTTATTAATGTAGGCTAATGGAATAATTCTTCCCATTTGAATTGTGTACTTTGCTTTGAACAGGTCGTAAAACCATCCATTCATACCAAACATGATGCGTATCGATATTTCGAGTCATTTTAATTTCAATAGTTTCATCTTGTGACAAGTTAAATGGTGTTTGAATAGGAAAATATATTGGAAACCAACTATACATATCAGAATTTTGAGTTTCAGGCACAATAGATAGATGAATATCTTCATAAAGACAGCAATCAAAATAGCCCACAAATCCATGACAAACTGAATTGACTTTTGATTTGAACATAAGGTTTTTACACCTATTGTTATTTTTTTTGCTAGGAGGCTCAGATAAATCTCGATGCTCAAAAGTGAAAACCGGTTTAGCCTTGTCAATAAGGTAGGCGTTACGCACATGTACCACATAGCCTAATTCATAAGAATTATGACCGATTCTTTGATCTACCATGAGCTGTGAATAAAGACGATGTGATTGAACAGGACACATATAAGATACATAGGAACAAGGTATACTAATAGTTTGCTCATGCACATACTTCCAAACACCATCTAAACATTCAGGACTCAATTCGTTATCTCCGAAAGAGCCCAGAAGCTCGGAAATGACTAAATCAGCCTTTTCAGGAGCTTCCCAGGATCGCATATCTTCACTCACTATTTGAACAATTCCATGAGGAAGGCCTTTCTCTCCACCCCATTTTAAATTCTTCAATACTTGCAAAGTTATTACTACATTTGAGTTTTTTTCTACGGCAAAAACTTTTACTTTTTTTTTGGTATCATAAGCTGCTTTTAAAGTTCTTTCAACCAGAGGTCCTCTTCCTGCTCCGACAACCATGACAATTCTAAATTTAGAAAGTTTTTAGTGAGTATAATAATTTCATTTAATAAGTTACATTTCTTCCTTAGAAATATTTTTTAAAGCTTTATTAATTGCCTGAAACAAATGTTTAATTTAACAATATTTGATCTCAAAAGTATTTACCATTCATATTGCTGATACTTGACATTATCCAATTCAAAAACCTCATATACTGATGAATCCAGATCATCTTTTAATGGCTAAAAAAATTTTTTGATAATAATAAATTAAAAATTATTAGCTAACTTGGAGAGGTATTTGAAGTACATCTTCGTAATCTCGACAATACTGAATCAAATTGTCTGATAGAATATTTGTATCTTTAAGATGATTTAAATATTGAGCGTAATGTTTGAGATGTCCATGAAGATTGTTGCCTTTCACAACAAATGATAAGTTTCTAGCCATTTTGAAATATGCTTGCCCTAAAAAACTTTGCAGAGCTTTACTTAAAACTGGATATTTTGAAGAATTCGTCACAAAAATAGACGTTGGCAAAATAATCATAGAAAGAGGTTCACCTAGCCATCTTCTCAATTTTTCTTCTTCGGGAAATTCTCCATTCAATTCTAAAGCTAACGACAAATGAAAGTTTGTTTGCATAATTCCTCGAATATGATTCCACATTTTCCATGAAGAATCGTCATCCATAGTTTCATCATTAAATTTTTGATGATACGATTGTGAAACAGTTTAATGTTATTGGAATTTTCAAAAAAATTGATGGAACATGTGAGCTTGAACTAGCAGAAATTAATTTGCGATGAAGAATTATCGACAAAATTTCACATGATTGATAACTATTTGGGCATTCTAAAATTAAATTGTATATTCCGATATGACTAGCGTAAATAAGTTCTTTTTCAAGTAGAGCAACATTTTTTGCCAGATTGTAGTTTCGTTTCGGAATGTAAATTGCTATTTTGGATAAATCTAAAAAACAAAAGCATCTGAATATTTATTTGAAACTTTTTTTCAGTAACATACCTGATGCTTTGAAAAAAATATCAGTAAAAGGTATAAAATCAAAACTTAACGGATGTACCAAAGGAGCAAGAATAACTCAAATCTAAAAATTAAAAATTAATAAAACAAGTTCTAATAAAAACAGAACAAACCCTTGCTCAAGATAATTTTTCAATACTGAAATGATGTTTTGACTTGTATGAATTAAATACCCAGTTGTTACAGTCATGGCTGTTAAATATATTGTAAAATAATGAAGTCTTGAATTTTTGAAAAATATTATTTGAAACCAGAATTTACTAAAAACTGCATGCCTGCATTGTTGTGAAATTTTTCAAAAACTTTGCTCTGGAAAAAGCCACTTAAGTTTAGGAAATATTTCGGAAACTATTACAGATGAAAATCAAATTTTTTCTTTTATCAATGCAGCAAATGAAACCTCAAGAAATTAAACATTTATCTATTTTTTTTATATGTTCGTTTTGGTTTTGAATAAATCAAATGATTAAAAAAAAGTATGTTTCAATAAAATTAATTTTTAAAGCATATTATTTTTTTAATGAGACAAGTTTTATATTCTAACAAAAACATTGTGTTTAGAAAATATAATTTTGAAATGCCAGTCGTATAGAATTTTTTCTTTCTAGTTTTTCTTAACCCTTCATTGCATAATTTATCGTGTAAAGCATTTTTGTGAGGTTTTTTAATGTCTTTATTGGTTTCAGTATCTGTTATTTTAATATTAATTGCTTTATAATTAAGAATGAGCTAATTAGAGCCGCTGGCTTGCCCAACAGGAACATACATATCTTATATATCCTTATTAGCAATCACTATGCATTCAAGTGCGGCTATATTGCAAATTAGATTCGGCATTTAAGGAAATCCGGAATTTTCAAAATCATAGAGATTCACTTCACAAGCTAATGACATCAATGAAAAGTTTGATTTTGAAAAATTAATTCTATAGTTTTAAATGAAAAACTAGAACAGTAGTAACGTGAGAATATTTGAAACACCTGTGCTCAAAGTAACTGCGATTACTGGCGTAAAATACTCCAAATAAAAACTGTTAATGATGAAAATAGGGTCATTTTCTTGTTTCCGAGCTCAACAGAAATACCACTACTGTACTTGTTAATTTTTTCATGAAGCCTGATCATTTGCATTAAACTAAAAATCAACCAAACAACTTTTTTTAAATTTTATATAAATGAAAATAACAAATAATTCATGGAAATAATAATTTTCAGAAAAAAGCATAAAGAGTTTGCCAAAGCAAAATCCTCGGAACAAAATTCATATAAAAATTTGGTTTATTAATAAAACTTGAGAATTTTCTCATTTAATTATTAAAATTGATTCATTTTTAAATACAATTTCGTTTTTTGTAAACAATTTATTGAACTTGAATTTTAAGAACTTGAAAATAAATGAAAACTTTTTTTTTAATTACCATTATTGGTAATTTTAAATTGACGGTATTTATATAATCGTAGTAGATTACGTTGAAGCATAACCGTAGTAACTTTACCTATAGTAGGAACATAAATCGACGCTTTTGTTTTGATATCATCTTCAAAGTTTTTGGCACATGCAAATTAACCGCTATCACTCCATCTTTTAAAAATTCAAGTTTTTATATATGAATTTCATATGAATACTTAATTTAATCTACTTACTTTTTAGCAAATGTATCGGAACACGGTAATTTGGACTAGGAACCCCAGTTATAACAATATCTGATATTGATAAAATTTCTTCAAGTTTTTTTTCAGAATCTTTGACTTTATATTTATCGAATTGTAGACTATCGCCTCGGTTAAACTCAAGTATATCGTTTATATCGACTGAATACACTTTGGCACCGTCATTAGCTAATAGAGCCGCTAATGGACGACCAACCACTTCGCTTCTATTAATTATAGTTATAATTTTTCCATGAAGTTGATTTCCGTAGGGAACATCATCATCAAAAACTTTGCAGTACTCAAGAATCTTGAAAAAACTAAGTTTTAATGAATTTTTTTTATATAAAAAATAACCAACTTTTATGACAGCCAAGGGTGTACATGGAATAATAGATTTGAGATCTTTCCGTCCGTATATATGTCGTATATTTCTGTACATATTGAAGCGAAATAAATGCACAAACCTTCAACATCTTTCAATGGATTGACACAATTTTGAATATACTGGTCATGTCCACCACCAAACACAGGATAATATACTAAAATTCCATGTATAGAATCATCTTCATTCGCGTCAATTATAGCATCTTCCAAAGACTCTCGGTTTATTTTTCTCAATTCAAATACAATACCAGATTGAGCACAACTTTGTTTAGTAACCTTAGCATATTCTTCATGCGAATGGCATCAATTCGGTTTGCCAAAAAAAATGACAGCAATTTGACTTTAGAGCTAATTCTTTCAATTTTTTTGACAAATCTTTGCTGTAAATTGAAAAATTTTATCATTTTTTTTCGAATTAACATGAAAATTAAAAAAAAAATCTTACATAAACTCTTTGGCTATAGTTGCTCCTGCGATGATTTGACATTCCATCGTTAGAATTAATTTAGAAGAGAGATTTTTTTGGTAGTCTTAATGAAGCTCAAATTAACAAAACAAATACAATTATGATGAAACGATTACTTCGAAAGAAGCAAAAAACATAAATATATGACTATCGTTGAATCAAAACTTGCTCTTTTGAGTTAAAAAAACTGAGTAGTGAAAAAAAGCATGATATTTTGCAGTTTTCAAATACGAAAAAAGAGAAATTGATTGCGATTAACTCTAGTCAAATGACTGAAAAAAGTGAAATGAGGTTTTTTTTCCCAATGATCGAATAAATCTTGATCTAATGATAAAATACAGAGGCAGAAAAAAGTAACTGAGACAAGTTTATCAGTTTGTAAGAAATGAGATTTTGTAGTAAAAGTTGTGTCATACAATAGTTGCATGATTGATTTGACGATGTGATTTGATTATTTATTTTTTGTGTAAAAGAGAGTTTTATAGAACAGTGAAATTTTAATGTAATGCATTTTTTTTTTAAGGAAATAATTTTTTTTTTTGAGAGAATAAAACTAAAAAAAATTAAAATGATTAAAAAGTTAATAAATTTTTCAAAATTAGAGAAATTGAATTATAAAAAAAATTTCATTGAATTATTAGAAAACTTTCAAAAATTATATTTTTTTATCGATTTGAAATTGAGAAGTTTTTTCTGAAAGCGGAATAAGTTTATTTTCTAATGTTTTAATACAAATCTAAAGCTTCGAATCTTAATTAAATATTTCAAATTAATATGAATAATTAGATATTAGTTGAATATTTTTATCAAATGGGAATCTAATGTTGGATTCAATATTAACTCTATCCGGTATGCGTATTTATTTATTACTTCAAAAGCTGGCGTTGATCGGGCATTCAAAATTTACTCTAACAATTATAAGAATCAACAAAACATAATATATTATATTGTGTGTTAGTGTTAGTAAATCACTAAGCAATACTTTGTCTAATCAATATTTCGACATACTGTAAACTCTACGGCTTAGAATTTAAAATCCAGATCTACATGTTTGTATTTCTCCAAATCTTATTCGACGATTGTGTTTAAAAAAAATTTAAAATCAAATTTTTTTGAAAAATAATTTTGTTTTGAACTAAATTCACAAATCAACTTAATGCAAAAATGATTTTTGTGAATATTATTAGTTTAAGAACTTTAAATAATCAAATTCTAAGAAAAAGTAATGAATTTCATTTTCAAAAATATCAGTGAGATTAAAGTATTGTGAAAAATTAACAAAACTTGAAAAAAGAGTGTGCTCTTTAAATTTCAAGGTGTACTATTCAAATATGATCATGATATGAATATGATGTTCGCAGACCAAGTAATAAATTTTACTCGGATATACACATATTTTTTTGTTCTCTAACTTTTCGTTAGTCAATTTGTCAATATTCTAGATTTATTTTCACTAAAAAATATTTTATGACAGTTGCGATTACTTTATATTAACAAGAAAAACTTTGGGATTATTCATCTTTTTTTATTAGCGTGGGAAACAAATCAGTTTTTACCTGTGAAACCAAAATGAATTTTTCAATTAAACGCAAAAAAAGATAATTTAAAAAAAACCCTAACGAAAAATTTATATTTAAAAATTTTTTTTATCTGCAGTTGCCAAACATCTCTATGGCACTACAAACAAATTTAGTATCAATTATTAATTGAATAATAGTTTTTGAGTTGGGATTAAATTAACGATAAAGAAATTTGACTATTTATTTGAATCGCTCAAATTTCATTTGTTTCAGTGATGCCTTTTGTGTTTAAAGACATTGTTTCTAATATTTTATTTCAAAAAATAATTTTTAAAAGAACATTGAAAAAATCTAAAAATTTATTTTATTTTACTTGACGCGATTCAAAGTTTTTTTTTTGGAAATTAAGTTTTTTTGTTAATATATAATAACTTTCAAGCTTTTTTAAAACCAAAGCAAATAACAAAAAAATTTTGATTAAGCAGCTATATTTCAAATGATTCTATCAAGTTTATAATAAAAAAACTCTATTGTGTTGAGAAAAAATGTTTTCTTAAAAGTAGCTAGTGATAATTCAAATGTAAAACAAATTTTATGGTTTTGACAATTGAAAAGTTTTTTGATTACAAGAAGACTTATTTTTTTATTCATCAACAGCAATAGCAAAAAATTTTCTATGAATGTTTCTAAAAATAAAACTCTTTACAGTGTCAGTGAAATATTATTTTTCTTTTTTTTTAAAAATAGTTTATAAAATGATAAAATAATTTTTTTTTGTAAAGTGGTGATGATGGCACAAATACACACTCGCCAAACACACAAATATAATAATATTAACCGTTATTATTAGGCAAACAAATCAATAATTTTTTTAAAGAGATTTTTTTTCAAGTTTTAAATCTATTTTTTGCAAAAATTTGTTTTCTTTTTTATATTGAAACAAAAATGATAATAATATAATAAAAATGCATAAATAAATATAAAAATTTTGAAAAAAAACCGACCAATAATTATATTTTGTAGAGTAATGTTTTTTTTTGTAGATTAAAAATAACCTAGTTTAAATCAAGTTTTTTTGAAAAAAAAAATCATTTTATTCGTTCATTCATTGACTGTTTAACTTTGTTTATGTGTGAGGTGTTTCTTATTCTCGTTTTTTATTTTATTGTTTTCATTCGTCATTGTAGTACTACTTTTTTGTTGTTTGAAAATAATAATGAAAAAATGTGACGACACTTAAATATAAAAGAAAAAATTAAACAAAAACTAAAATTAGATCTATTATCAAGTAAAATGTTATTGTTATACATTATCATCATTATTATATGAACCTTGATTTGCACTTATTGTAAATCATTGAAGCCGAAGTGGTGATGGTGATGATTATGATGGTGATGACAATGAAACAAATGGATGAATAGATAGTGGGAAAAAATGAGTTGCTATTGTTTAAACTTTTTTCCAAAGTAGTACTCAAATTTCTTTATTGATGATGATAATAAAAAATGGAACAAAATTTTACATTTCAAAAGTTTTCAAGTTAAAAAAATATCTTTTATGATACAGAGTTAGAATTAATGATAACATGAATGAAATGTAGGTATCGACGAATTTATAAATGTGTGATAGACACCAAGATCAAAGATTCAAAAAATGGATCAATTAGATTAAGCCTTTGACTTGTAAGGCACGCCATAACCTCCACCACCACCAAGATTTGTTTTTGATAAACCTGCTCCCGCGCCACCAGTTGGTCGTCGATTGTCACCCTTGTGTACTACGGTATGAACTTCTTCAATAACTGGACGAATTTCTTGGGTCACTCGTCGGTAAGGTTGAATTATTTCTCGGACTTCTTGAATGACTGGTTTAACGACTTCATGAACTACTCGATGAGGCTCATCTTGAAATGAAGCATGCTCAACTTGTGGTTGCATATTAGGATTATGACTTTGTTGGACATTCAAGCGACTTGAAGCGGTTCTAAAATGAACTTGCACAGGCAATTGATCTGGTGATACTTCGATCATTTGTGGCTGAGAATAATCTTGGCCAGATGCTGCGCTTAGCCCATAGCCAGCTTTTGCTTGGCCATCACCACCATCATAGCCACCAAATGATGATGAACCTAGAGCTCCCAAATTTGAATATGGAGCTGCTTGGCATCCTAAGACAACCAATGCCAAACAGTAAAAGAGGATCTATAGTTGAATTTTGAAAAAAACTGATAAAAAATTTGATGAATTTGTTTCACAAACCTTGTACATAGTTATTTAATAAAAAAACACAAAGATTATAAAAACTTGAAAACAAATTTTTGAAACTTTTTTTCTTAATATCGATTTCAAAATGAAAAGCTTTCAAAAAAATGAAACAAGCATTTGATTGGAATACTTTCACTTTATATACGATGTTGTTAAACAACGAATAATATTGTTTGAATGTTGAATATGAAGCGAATAGTCGAATATATATATCTCGAAATATATATCAAACGGACAAAAAACGAAGATTTAGATGATTGACAAGACCACTACGGGATTTTGAGGAGACCATTCTTCTAGATGATATTTCTTTTTACAGTAAGACAAAGATAATGGTGAATGTTTGATATGCTTTTTTTCTGGGAGAGTTCATTGTTAAAACGAAAAAATGAAACAAAAATCTTATGGTGTGCGCCTTAGCACACCTTAGTTCATATATTTTTCAAATAAAAAAATTTAGTAGGACACCAAAAAAGCATACTCTGCTTGTTTTGATGGTAATCATAGTTTTCATCGTCTTCTGCTTCTTCTTCTTTTTCGTTTTCTTTTTTTTGTCGCTGCTGTTGCATAATATAACGGAGACAAACAAGAGAAAAAAATCAAAGAAGAGAAGTAACTGGCTTGGACTGGTCAAACTGGCAGTGTCGAGCCAAAGAGTAAAAAAAAATTGGTCTGAATTTTTTTTTTCTTGATTTGGAACAAATGAAAAAAATGCGATAAAAACAAGTTTTATTCTTTTTATAGGCGGCACTAGCATTCAAAATCTTTATGATTTATCATCTTTAATGTCAAAAACAAAAATATTTCTGATTTTGTTTTGTTCTTTCAATTTTAAGATAATACCATTATTTACCGATAAAGTTTTTTTTTCTGTAAAACCGTTTTATTCGCTCGAATCTACAGGTCCAAGAGTTTTGAAAAAAAACTGAAACTTTTTTGATGACATATTAAATTAATAAGTTTAAAATTTAATGCATGCTGATTTTTTTTTCGTGAAAATTTAACAAAAAAATAATATTGAATTTAAGCCATAAAACAATTTATTTTATTTTACCTTTTAAATCGTTATATTATAATCTTGATATGAGAAATTTGAGGAAACGAAATTTTTTTTTTTCATAGTATAACAAACTTTTTTTTGAGATGATCTTAGTTTTTCACGATAAAATAAAAAGCAACAACCACACACAAACACAGAAAAACAACAATAAAAATAATAAGATTAGAAAATTGAATTTTGAGTAAATTTATTCAAAAAAAAAAAAAATTAAAAAAATCTGTTTTTTTTTTTTTTTTTTGAAAAGATGATTACGATTCATCATGTTGGTGTTGTATATAAATCTGTAAAAAATCTATAATCAAGATTGTTATTTCAAGCGGAAATCATGTTAAACAAAAAAAAAAAAAACAACCAAAACAATTAAGAAAAACCACCAAAAAAAACAATAATGAAAATCCGGTTTTTTTAATAAATCAAAATCTTACTGTAAAAAAAAGAATTGTTTTTTTACAAAATTGAATTGGTTGAATTTTTATTTTATTTCAGTTTTGAAGATTCATTTTAAACAAAACACAACTTGTATTTTTTTAAAATAATCTTTAATCTTTTTTTGGTAGATTGTTCAGAAAAAGGTGTGTTGAAAAAATTATTGCTCTAAAAGGAAAATATAATATTAATTTGCTCACTTAACAAAAAAAAAACATATCATTGATCAATTATAGTAAGAGAAATAATTTTTCAGCACTCGAAGCAATTATTAGCCTAAAAAACAACAAAATAAATAAAAACAGATCATCATTTCATAAATTTGAAAACATTATATAATTATGAATACATAAATCAGGATAAGAAAAAAGGTTTTTTCATGTGATCAACAATGTTACTTCATCAAGCGAAAAAATTTTTATCTTGTAGTAAATTTAAGCCAAAATTAATGACAGCGCTTTTTATAGAAACACTCAATCAATCTTTTAATAAATTAAATAATAAAATTTATTTTACAACACACATCAACGGATCCTACAAGAAATATAATAACTTTCGGCCAGAAAAAAATGAAAACTACAAATTTACAAATTTCATCGATATATAAAATTTTTAAATTGCCAAGTTATTGAAAAGTTTTTTTTTGTTTTAATTATAACAGTATGTACTTTTTTTTTTTCAGAAGAAAAAAAGAGTTAAATTTTGTTTCATACTCAGAAAATTTCTATTGAACGGAGAAGGTAGCACCAGCCGATTCACCACTTTTCAAACCTGGCTCGTTTGAAACAATTTGTGCCCGAAAACCATTTTCATCGTCGGCTTGATGTTTGAAAAAATAGTTATCAGTATTATCAGTTAAAGTTATACTCAAATTAAATTAATTTGATGGTACCTGTGTAAGTGACTGTTCTGGTCAATCCATTAGCATCTTGATAGGAATAGCTGCCTGAAACGATACCTCTTTCGTCACCGGTTTCTTGACGCGAAATTTTATTGCCTTGCTCATCGGTTTCTTCAAAAGCAAACGAATATGGATCGGGTTTTTCATCAGCTGTTGGAGCAGCCATAATCAAATAACAACATAGAGAAGCAATCAACACAGTCTGGCCACAAATAAAAATTAAAATTTAATTTTTTTTTAATTTAACAAATTTCACTTACTTTAATCATTTTCTTGTTTTTTCAATATTTGAAACTTTTTCAATAACAAATAAAAATTTTTCTTTATGTTATCTAAGATGTCTTTATGGAACAACAACTTTTTATATAGGAACACAACTGAAGGGATTTAGTAAAATTTATAAAAAAATATCTAACCGCCCTTTTAAAAGAAAAAAAAATCAAAAGAAATTTATTGAACATCAATTGCTGCATTAAATAATGCATTCATACAGACAAAAATAATATTGGTTAATAATAGATAATAAACAAAAAGAAGATGCAACAACTACTTTAGATCTAGTGGAACGGATTTCATGGATCACATCTCTGTTACAAGTGTTTATATTCAATAAATAAAATCTTTAAATTATCTCTTTTAACTAAAAACAAAACAAAAAAAGCATTTTCTAAAGAATTGATTTATAATTATCTTGTTCTCTTGTTATTTGACTATTATTTGGAATATTGCAAAAGTTTTTTTATTTTGGCTTTTGTACTGATTTTGTATGTCTCGTCATTTTTTGTGTTTCAAAAACTTCGACCATAAGATACATTATTCACTGATAATGAAAAATGATATACACATGCTGAATTTGTTTCAAAATCTCAACTCTCTAGTATTTTTGAAGCATCGTTAATATATTAATAAATTAATGTATCTATAGAAAATTCGAGGATATGACACTGTGAAATTTGAATAAGATATTAAATAATAGTAGAAACAAATATTGTTTTCTTATTAATAAGACACAATAGTGTGCCGTTTTGTTCAGTTAGTTTTTCAACAAAGATCGTGAGCTTTTGAGCACAAATACACGCGCGCATCCTAAACAATAGCAAGATTAAAAACGATTTTCAAATTTCAATTCCAATCACGAATAACATTGGTTCATTTGGAAAATGTATGAGAATTCAACATATGATAAGTCGAAAAAATTTTTAAAACATTGAAATAGCAAATAATTATTATTGGCATTCGTTATTGAAATAATAAATTTATTTTTTTTACCTGAGTCTATAACAGAAGATAATATCTAAAGTAATATCCAAACTACAATAAAATTAGCATATTTAATTTTGAAGCCGTAAAATAAATATTATTTCAAATCATTCTTAACACATTTTTTTTATTATTCAATTTGTTGAGAGAAAAAAAAATTCAAATAATAAAACAAGCCACCAGTTTCAAAACATTCATTTCAATTTGAGATTGATTACAAAGCACGAGTCGGCAATAAATTTTTTTTAAGCTTGAGGATTTTATAATACAAAAGTTGGTATTAACTTTAATTTAAGAATAGCATTTATTTTTTTAAATGAATTCTTTTCTAATTTTGGTTTGTTTAAATTAAATAAATTTCGAATTCGAAAAATTTGAATTTTTAACAGAAATTATTGTGTTAAAAAACACGTCCAATTTTTTGTTTTATTTTTCAAACAAAAGTAAAAAAACACTTGTGAAGGTGTGTTTCAATTGTGTCTGATATTCATAAAAAAAAAATTTGAATAATTGAAACATTTTCCTCGTTTGCGCCAATTGGGCTAATTTCGTATATTTTAATATATCAGAAGAAAATAAAGTTTAAAACATGGCTCGTTGAATTAACAAGTTTTCATTTCTTCACTTTTAAGAATACCCACAGTATATAGGCCGCGGGTTTTATAATTACAATTTATTAATCATTTTATTGTTTTATACAAGAGGTGAATAATGCGCCAAAAGTTTCTATTTATTTTTTATTCTCTGCTGAAGCAATAAGTAAAACCTAAATTGCGGGCTCTTAAGGAACTTTTTCTTGCCCACTATAGTAGATTCAAATATAAAAACAAAATCAAATTATTTTTTTCCTAAAAAGCACAAGCTTTCTGTTTAAGAAGTCCTCAGATTGCTGATTGTTTTGAGATCAAACCCATTTACTATTATAAACTTCATGTCATATTTTAATTCATTTTCACAGCTTTTCAGCTAAGTTAATACATAATTCATCATGTAACAGACATCATATGAAAACAATATAATCATACAGACACATATAAATAAATTCAGTCAAGTTTTAAAAAATACCGAAACAAAAATGATGGAAGTTTTTCTATTAACTTTATAATAAAAAAAACAAAACAAAAAATTCTTCAAACTTAAAGCCCAAAAACATGCAAAACCTACATACATTTCTATTGCTTGTTTGAAAACAATTTTTCAATTTAATAATTTTTGAACAATATTCCTTTAAGAGTAAATTTTCCTATAGAACGAGAAGACACTGAACATACATTTTGAGAATTGTATCAACTGGGCAACTAAAACAAACACAATCCTGAAAAAAACTTGAGAGTCACACAAAAAAATAATCTTTGGCGTCATAAAAAATGCATAAAATCATATTAGTTTCAAAAAATTAAATAATAAAACATTTCGTTTATCAAAACGCCGCCTTTAATTTCAGGATGCGAATCTTATATAAGGTCTAAGCATGTTGTTCATCACTCTTTGGGTCATACATTAAACATTCAGCTCGAAACAAACTCTGGGTCAGGCAGTCATCTCTTTCATCAGCATCATTTTGTTTTTCTGTTGTTTCATATAAAAATTCATCGTTAAATAAAAAAGCTACATCATATATTCATTTTTCTCAATCACCATCGCAATAACTTACTAAAAAGCAAAAACAAAATGTTTAAGGTAAATAATGAAAATTTTTGAATTTCATTAATAAAAATTTTATTTCTCCCCCGATTAAACCAATTGTTAGAAAATTGCCATTTCTTTTTTGGTTGTTTTGGCCATTTTGGCTTTTGGATCAAATTCTGCGCCAATAGCTGAAGAAGAAAATTTACCACCTAAACCATATAGCTTCAATGTTGAGGAAAAAGATGCCAATTTCACTTTGAACAGAAAAGAAGAGATGGATGCTACTGGAACTGTCAAAGGATCATATTCATACATTGACAGAGATGGCATTTTCCGAACAGTCAACTACATTGGTAAATACTAACGAACAAAATAAAGCTGTTAAACAATCAACTAAATAATTTTTTTCCAAAATTCAAGCTGATGAAAATGGTTTTCGAGCTAGCATTGAATCGAATGAACCTGGTCTCAAAAATAGTGAACCTGCTGGTGCAACTTATTCTGTACAATAGAGTAGAAGCCGATAAAACAAAAGTGATTCATAATGTTGAATAAAAATATTCTTGATCTTAGATTCTCAATAAATGTAATAATTATTAATTGAATAAAGTTTTTGAAAAAATCTGAATTTTTTGATTTCAACCAAAAACATGCTTTAATTTCGTTATCTTATAATTTCTTAGATCAAATTTGGTATATAAAAGTGTTTTTATTATTATGCTAACTTTTCGTCGGGCAATCTTTTCGCAGGCATAGTTGATTTTTAAATGCATGTATATTGATCGTTATATTAACTTTTTGAGGTTCTCGAAATTATGTTTGAAGTTATTGAGTAGAACATAAAAATGTAATTTATCTGAAATTATTTGAAAATTTATCGAGGTCGATTTTGCAATGAAACCAAATGATATAATATATATTGATTTAAATTTTGAACAATATATTAAATCGCTCGGGTTTTAAAAAAATAGTTCAACGCTATATTAAAGTTATTTCGAGGACGAGCCTTTGAGAAAAATAGTAATTTAACTTCGAATCTACCGTTTGAAATTGATTTCCAATTCTTTGTCATCAACTTCGTTTGGTTCATCTCGTTGATGCCCAAAACTTTGAGATTTGATCATATTAACACGACGATTGTTTCTAAAATCATAATCACTAAACACTGTCCGGAATACGCGCGAATCATCCTTCAAAACAGAAGCAAGTTGGTCTCGGCCAATAATTATACGATCCTTGACATTCAACTATCATGTTTTCGTTCTCTTCAAGCCAAAACTTTTTCGCGATGATGGCACACATCGAACGTCCTTGAGCATCTCGATCGGAACCAAAACTTGCCATTATGTTCGCGAATTCGCTCACAACTATTTTCAAATTGTTAACATCTTTCTTGTTTTTCACGTGTCGGATACTAACGATTTTCTCATGAACATACAAATCAATTCTTTTTGAATTTTTGTAATGGTCTTCCAACTTTTCCCAGCCATCGATTTAAAAGTTACTCCTTAAAACCGCATTTTTCCATATTTCTTTAGCTTCGCCTTTCAACAATTTTTCTTCATCGACTCAAGAATGTTGGCTCTCATTTCTTTAAAATATTTCCATTGCGCGAAGTCACCATCAAATATTTGAAGTATATCTACAAAGCTAAAGCTGGTACACATTTTTTGCGGATAAAATAATGGAGTTCTTTCTGTTCTACTAATTTGTTCATTTAGATTCGTTTCATTCAAATGTAATTCTTTCATGTCATCGTTCAAATCAATTTCCTAAATATCATCACCAACACAATCAGCGAGAATGTGTTCCGCCATCATTTTATCAATAATTGCTATGTATTTGGTCCATTCATCTCTTTCTTCTTGCGGTACAGTTTCGAGGCGTACATAAAGTTCTGCTTTCAGTTGTTTAGTTTCTTCGATTGAGATCAATTTTTTTTTGCGATCTTGTATAAGCCTTGCTAATTTAGGTTTTAAGCTGTTTGTAAGCCATCGTTCTGATTTGTTATTCTTTCAATTTCTTTAAAAATGGTTAGGACTTTGAAGACTTCCAAAACTTTCACTTTCTGAACTTGACTGTCAATATTTTTTTTCGAATTTTTTATAAAACAGATTTGTTAAATAAAGCTGAAGCTGTACCAAACGACTTATTTAAATTGTTTATTTCTATTTCAAAAAAATAATATTCAAAGGGAACAAAAAATGAAATTTCAACAAATCTATATTTTTCACCTTACAAAAATTTCAAATTAAAACAATCGTTAACATTATCAAAAATTCTTTTTGCGTGTGTGACGTGTGAACAAATTAAGAATTAAAAATGTCTGTGTGTGTGTTTTCGAGAGACTCCACCACCAATCTTTTCTTTCGTTCAAAAGACTCCACTTTCGATCTTTTCTTTCGTTCGTCAAGACATATTTTTTTAAAAATGACTTTCTTCTTTAAAACAATTTTTTTTTGATTTTCCTGATTTTCAATTTTGCTATGTTATGATCAAGGAAAATCAATTAGAAAAAAATTAAAAAATCACAGTGTTAACTTTACGTGATACTAAAAACTTGAGATGTTTGTTAATAAAAGGTCAATATTTTTTTTTCTTGATTGAAAAGTCGTTTTGCCACAGCCCATAATCCACAGAAAAAAACTTATTTACTAATTTGTAATCAAGAAAAGTTTTTCTTTGAGTGATTTTTTGACCTTATCAAAATTTTTGATGCATGTATTGATAGTGATTGTAGCACTAATTAATTTTCAATATATGTAGCGTTTTAAATCTGAAAAAATTCAAAACTTTTTTAACGTAAATTTATAATTCATCATATTGAAAACATGCTAGAAAAACCCCACTGTAAAATAAAAAACATCGCTCACAATAGCCATTCACATTCTGCCATCTCGAAACTTAAATTTAAACAAAATTCATTTAAATTGAATAAAAATTTATTTTTATTTTTTTTTTGAATCAAGTTTTGTAAGACTCAATCAATCGGAAAATTGTTAATACAAAAGTCGTAAAACCAAAAATTATGATTATAATAATTCCAGATCGATATTCTGTGTTTGAAAAAAATTTATTAAAACAACGTTCTAAATTGTTGCTTACCATTTCTGGTGGTTGGATTGGTCTTTCTTTCGACATTCAATATGAAAGGAATTTGTGTTGTAGAGTTTTTTTCATGTCTTTTAAAACGGCTCAATGAGGAAATTAAATGATCCAAATATCTCGGTTTGTCACACTATTAAAAATTTTAGGAACTAACTATTTATTTTTAAGTTTGGTTTACTTTCAATTTCAATTGATTGAAATAACAAATGAAATATTTCGAATCTTTAGTTAAAATAAAAAGAGATTTATCTTTCAATGGAACAACGTTTTTCCAATTTTCAAAACTATATTTTTGTTTTGTAAAAATTGTTGAATGAGTCATTTCGCCTTTAACCAAGATTGACTGTCGTTGTTTAGGCAACTTAAATAATACATGACAAAATCCATTTGAGCCTAAAAAAACATAAATCAATGACATGTTCGCCGCTTTCAAATGTTTTTTGAAGTTTTCCTCTGCGATGGAATACAAATTAATTGAAACATTTCTTTCATCATCAAGTTTAAATGTTGTTTTTTGATGACACTGATTGAAATAAACTCTGTTTAAAACTTTCAACGTAGTTAAAGAATGATTGTAAAAAACAGAAAATATTCTGATTCTTTTTCCCTATTTTTTAAATTTGATAAAAAGTTTTTAAAAAAAAGGTTTGCTGTATAAAACCCACTGTTTTGACGCATAGCTTTCCATAATCAAAATCGAGCTTATTAAAATTGTCCTTTAAAGGAACCCATACTAAATCTACTTTTATTGATTTGAACGACAAGTTCAGTGAAATTTCACTGATTAATTCAAATCTAGCAACATTCCACAAAAAAATTTGTTGATTATTGTCCCAAACTAAAGCGAGATCTGGTTGTATGAGAGTCAAATGTTCAAACCGAAAGTCATTTACCAAAAAGGCATGATTGATCTTAAAAAAAATACTTAAACAGGAATAATTTTTTTCAAATTTTACGTTAAAAACCAGAAAAACGAAAAAAACTTTTAAGCTCAAACGGAGTCTCATAATTAAATGGATGTTTTATTGAAATAGATTATTTCCAATTTGATACAAAATTAGTAGCATTCATTGTTATATAAGAAAAAAATTTATAAATATTCGAATTATGGAAAGTTTTTTTAATAAAAAAATATAATTAAATCTTTAACATTAAAATTAAAACTTGTTCTGTTAGAGAAAAATAAAACTACTATTTGGTAATATGCAAAAAAAACTAAATATTCTATTTAAGCTCTAAAACTTATGATATTTACATATAGTACCCTATTTTCTGAATTATAAGAGCCACATATGTATTTTTTCAAATATCTTTGCGTTTTGTTTTTATGTTACTATATACAGTGGTGGCCAAAACTAAAGGACAACTTGAATTTTTTTAATATATTGTTACATAAAAACAAAACTCAAAGATATTCGAAAAAAATAGTGTTAATATAATTCAGAAAATAGAGTAATATTTATTGTGATTCTGATTCTTAAAGTAAAAAAAAAGAATTTCTCAATTAATTGTATTTGACAAATTTTAGCGAAAAACAGTGATTTGAAGATTTTGAAAAAAAAAATTATAAATTTCAAAAAGTTTTTACAGTCGATGATGCTTTTTTCATCAACTAATCAACAAAGCTTAACGGCTCTTTAAAGCTCTTCTGTAAAGTCTTCTACCAAAATTCATCATTAAAATCAATTTGCTTTTGTCTTCAAATTTCCAATTTTTAAGTGCAAATTGTACATTGTGAGACCCGATTTGCGGTCTTAATCCAGTGTGTTTTTTTAGGGACACATAGTTTTCATTAGTTTTGTTTAAGCCAGATTTTCGTGAGCATAAAAAAATATTTAAAAAAAAAAACTTAGAAATGTACTTTTAAAAAGGTTTATTATATAAACAAAAATGATTGATTCAGAGAATCTCTTGATAATGAATAAAAAAAATGATTTCATTGATAAAAAAATGCTGAACACTGCTATTTTAAAACAAAGTCGCGTCATCTATTGAGTGATTGTTTGAAAAGTAAAAAATTACAGAGTTTGTGTACAGAGTAAACCTCGACCTGACGTCAGCATCATCATTATAGTAGTCAATCATCAAATAAAGCAAGTTAGCCTACGTGGAAATTGTTAAAATTTCGAGGATTTCGCTTATTAAGATAATTTTTGTATAACTTCTTCCGTTTGATCTTTTAGAAGAAATTAAATTAAAAGGTAATTGTTTGTTATTGATTTAAAAATTTTTCAATTTTGATCTCATAGTCATCTAGCCGGCTATTTTTGAAATGAATTTCAATTTCTTGCGAATCCCAAGTTAACCGTTTTCGTATTTTTCAAAATTATTTTCTATCCAAAATGGCCATCAAGTTTTTAGAAGTAATCAAACCTTTCTGTGGGATTTTACCAGAAGTCTCAAAGCCAGAAAGGAAAATTCAATTTCGTGAAAAAGTTTTATGGACAGCGATAACTTTGTTCATATTTTTGGTTTGCTGCCAAATACCATTGTTTGGGATCATGTCTTCCGATTCTGCTGATCCATTCTATTGGATGCGTGTTATTTTGGCTTCTAATCGCGGCACATTAATGGAACTTGGAATTTCGCCAATTGTAACTTCTGGTTTGATCATGCAATTGTTAGCCGGTGCAAAAATTATCGAAGTCGGTGATACTCCTAAAGACCGAGCTTTGTTCAATGGTGCTCAGAAACTTTTTGGTATGATCATTACTATTGGGCAAGCTATTGTTTATGTTATGACTGGAATGTATGGCGATCCAAGCGATATTGGTGCTGGTATTTGTCTTTTGATTATCATTCAATTATTTGTCGCTGGTCTTATCGTTCTCTTGCTTGACGAACTTCTTCAAAAAGGCTATGGACTTGGTTCTGGTATTTCTCTCTTTATTGCTACCAATATTTGCGAAACTATTGTTTGGAAGGCTTTTTCTCCGGCTACCGTCAATACTGGCCGAGGCACTGAGTTTGAAGGAGCAATTATTGCTTTGTTTCATTTGTTGGCCACTCGTCAAGACAAAATTCGGGCTCTTCGAGAAGCTTTTTATCGCAGCAACTTGCCAAATTTGATGAATTTGCTAGCTACTGTGTTAGTTTTTGCTATTGTTATTTATTTCCAAGGATTCCGTGTTGATTTACCCATAAAATCCGCTCGCTATCGTGGTCAATACAGTTCTTATCCGATCAAGTTGTTTTATACTTCAAATATTCCCATCATTCTTCAATCGGCTTTAGTTTCTAATCTTTACGTCATCTCTCAAATGATGGCTGTCAAGTTCAGCGGAAACATTTTTGTCAACTTACTTGGTGTTTGGTCAGATTCTGCCGGCTCTGCAAGAGCTTACCCTACTGGTGGTCTATGTTATTATTTATCACCACCTGAAACTCTTGGACATATTATTGAAGATCCTATTCATGCTGTTCTTTATATATTTTTCATGCTTGGCTCTTGTGCATTTTTCTCTAAAACATGGATTGAGGTATCCGGGTCTAGTGCGAAGGATGTTGCTAAACAACTTAAAGAACAACAAATGGTAATGAGAGGTCATCGCGAAAAATCGATGATTCATGAATTGAATCGTTATATTCCGACGGCTGCTGCTTTTGGAGGATTATGTATTGGTGCCTTATCAGTGTTGGCCGATTTTCTAGGCGCCATTGGTAGCGGTACCGGTATTCTCTTGGCCGTGACCATCATTTATCAATATTTTGAAATTTTTGTTAAAGAACAAAATGAACTTGGTGGAATGAGCACCTTGTTATCATAAAAAATTTTCAAATTAATAAACATTCTCATTTACAATTTCATCAGCAATATTATGATTTAATACGGATAACTTCAAGTTTTTCAAAATTTTGGGAATTGTTACAAAATTTTGAGTGTAGTAATTTTCATCTAGGTGGAGCTGCTCATTCGGCTTGTGTATAATTTTTTTTTTCGTTAATAAGCGAACACGTTGGTTTCCAATCAATTTGTAAAATTTTACTGTTCTTGATGGCTTGTTTTTTTATCAAGCTCAAGCTCATCAATATAATTGTTATTAGTCTATTTATCTTTTCAACGAGTCCTGATATTTTAATGTAAAAAGCTCGATAATTCAAAACATTGAAAGTTTTCATATCATCTAATTATGTTGACTATTTTTCATAATGTGAAATGCTTTATTCAGTTTAGTTTGTAGGGAAATCTGAATCTTTACGTTTTTTCCAACGTTAAAGTACATTCTGAACAGTCTGTGGTAATTAATTATTGTTATTTTCACATGTAGGATATATGAAATTTTTGTTTGTAATTCAAATAAGCTTAATAATTCACTTCACGTCCTAAAGGTCATTCGTTTTTGATCTCTTTGAGGTTAAAAAAGATTTTTCTAAAGACATTGAATCGAGAATGCCAAACATCAAAGTTTTTAGTGGTTCATCCCATCAAGACTTGGCGAAAAAAACCGTTGAGCGGCTGGGAATCGATTTAGGTAAAGCCGTTTTGAAGAAATTCAGCAATCAAGAAACATGGTATGAGATATCTTGATAAAAAAATTTTTAAAAAATGAAATTTTCAAGTGTTGAAATCGGGGAATCTGTAAGAGGGGAAGACGTGTATATCATACAATCGGGCTGTGGAGAAGTGAACGATAATTTGATGGAACTTTTGATAATGATTAATGCTTGTAAAATTGCTTCAGCTTCTCGTGTTACGGCAGTTATTCCTTGTTTTCCTTATGCTCGTCAAGACAAGAAAGACAAGGTAACTTTTAAACAATTGAAAACTTTTTAACAAAACTTTTTCAAGTCTCGAGCTCCAATCAGTGCGAAATTAGTCGCAAATATGCTATCAGTAGCTGGAGCGGATCACATCATCACAATGGATTTACATGCATCGCAAATTCAAGGTTTTTTCGACATACCTGTCGATAACCTTTACGCAGAGCCTGCTGTTCTCAAATGGATCAAAGAGAATATACTGGAGTGGAAAACGTGTGTGATAGGTAAATCGCTTCAATTCTAATTCATGTTTAATCAAAGTTTTTTTATTGCAGTTTCTCCGGACGCTGGAGGAGCAAAGCGTGTCACTTCAATTGCAGATCGATTAAACGTTGATTTTGCATTGATACATAAAGAACGAAAAAGAGCCAACGAAGTCGCTTCTATGGTTTTGGTAGGCGATGTTCTCAAACGTACTGCCATTTTGGTGGACGATATGGCCGATACTTGTGGCACAATTTGTTACGCTGCTGAAAAGTTGCGTGAAGCTGGTGCTTCTAAAGTATACGCCATTTTGACTCATGGTATATTCAGTGGTCCTGCGGTTCAGCGGATAGAGAATGCATGTCTTGAAGCATTAGTGGTCACCAACACAATACCCCAAGAAAAAAACATGCGGGATTGTTCGAAAATTCAGGTATAAATTTTTTTCGTCAAGAAAAGTATTGATTTTTGTTTCCTTGATTTAGTGCATTGATGTAAGTATGATATTGGCTGAAGCTATACGAAGAACTCATAACGGCGAAAGTGTATCGTATCTATTCTCTCACGTTCCGATGTAGATGAAAAAAAACATTGAACAAATTGAGTTTGTGACTCATATTTTGTTTGAGTTATTTAACTATTTAATTAGCTAAAAATTTTTTTAATCTTCATTTATTTTTTTTTTTGAACAAGTTTACGTTTAATTTGAAAAAAAAAAAATTTTGCTTTCAAGCCGCATTCCATTTGATATTGATAAGACCCTTAATTCTTTTTTAAATTTTATAAATTTTAATTTATTTTCAAAAAAAAAATTTAAAATCAATGAATTTTTAAAAAACCAAAGAAAAATTATTTTTATGATTGATTTTCAATAAATCCGTCACAATTTTTCAGAGCGATGGTGTAGTTTTTTTACCAATTTCCTTTGTATTCATATTTTAAAAAGACATCGTTTAAATCAAAAAATAATCCTTAATGGCCTGGTTTGATTTTCTCCTTGAACTTAAAAACGATAAGCTTTATCATCATGTTATTTTTTCGATCAGGCCAATATCGAATCATCTCTTGAAATATCAACAGATTTTATTCAGTAATAAAGTTGTCTTTTTCTTTTCTATTTTTTTCTCAGATTTCGCATTTTGTCGCTGAAGCTATTCGTCGAAGTCATAATGGAGAAAGTATTGGCACTCTGTTTCAAGAGGTTCCGTTTTAATCAAAAATTTTTCAAAAATCTACATGTTCAACTTCAATAGGCAAAATGACATTCTGATTAAATTTACTCTTTGAAAGAAAAAAAACTAAGAATTTTTTTCTGTAATTTATTTATTTAAAAAAAAAATTTAATTCGAATTAATTGATTAGTCATTTAAATACAAGTTAGTCATAAAATGAGTGTTTTTCGAATGTAAATTGATTTATCGATTTTATTGTAAAAAATTTAAAAATAAAAAAAATTTAATTTGAATAGCAAAAAAACTTTGCTTTATCGACGATATCCTCCCCCGCCTTGATATCTATTGAAGAACACCAAGTTTTATTATAGATATCAAATATCAAACTCACGGTATATAGAGCGGTGACGATTGGTAAGAGTTTTGGTTTTTATTGGCAAAGATTAAACCTAAAATGAAGCCTTTCAAAAATTTTTTTTCACCAAAAGCTATTACATGAGGTATTATAAATAAAATGAATAAAAAAATTAAAAACACCAAACGATGCCTGTTGATAGCTTGAAGCGTTATAAGAATATTTTCCATTTTTGTTGAATACTCAAAAAAACTGAATAAAAAAACTAAGTCAAATCAATGAAACCAGACGGAAGACTTGATCCAAAATTGATCGAGAGGAAAAAAACAAGTGATACAAACTTGTGGATCCCAAAAGTTTAAATACTTCCTGAGTATGGTAATATCTCTTTTTTTTAAAATTTTGAGACGAAGCGTTTAACTAAATATAATTATATATTCATGACATGTGTTCAATACCAATCTTCATCAAGCAATACCACAAAAGATAACACACAAATCTAAATTTCTAAAATCTAACCAAGCGTTGATTGTCAAACATACCATTTCATAGCATGTTAATTCGTTCACACTGCAATTGACTTTGATGGATCAAATGAAGCTTTAATTATCAAAAGCTTATTATTTTTATTATTTATAAAGAAATATATCGATGAATTGTTCAATGATGCTTGATGAGTGCTCTGTTTAATTGAAAATATCATGTTGAACTTTGACACAATGCAAATCAATATTTATATGATTTTATTCATTGAGAAATGATAAGCAAAGAATGTTTCTAGCTACATTATCATCATCAAAATTGCATTTGAAACAATAAGATATTTATTTTTCAAAGTAAATGAGTGTAAAATTTACTGTTTTCAATTATTGATAACCAAATTTTGTTCATAAGGAAATAATAAAATTTTTTGAGAAAAGATATTATACAAGTCGAAATTTAAATTTTTGAATACAGAGTCATTTTTGTAAAGTATTGAAGATGTAAAAAAATTGAAAATATTTGACACATTCAAATCGAAAATGTTTTCAAGACTCATTTGCTAACAAAATGAAAAAAATTTTCATTTTTAAGGAATGTAAATAAATGTTATTTTGTTTGCTTAGAAAAAGTTATATAAAAAAGAAAAATCTCGATAAGTTATGTAGCGAATTAGGTTAAGATGCTCAAATTTAGTGAATTTTTCAAATATCACGATAAGCAACTCAGTTCTTCAACAATCGAAGGATGCTTTTTTTTAAAAAAAAGTAAATTGAGCAACAAAATGAATATAAAAAAATTGAATTGCAAACAAAAATTAACGAATATAAATTGAAGTTAATGCCGAGGTTTGTAGGTATACTTAACATTTACCTGTCTTATATTACATTCTGTACAATCTGAGTCAGTGATTTTTCTGAACGAATTAGAGGACAAAGAGCTTTTTTGGGTATCAAAAGACTTTGAAACAACGTGTTCTTTGTTTCCATTTTCTTTATCTTTTTTTGAAGATTGTCGTACGATTCTTTTTTCTTTAGAAGAAGTTTTTTTCAATAAAACTTTGGACGAATTGTTTGGGTGAGATCGATTAATATTTGAGGAAGATGAAAGAGGAGTTAAACTAGATAATACGTTTTCTTCTGAAAAAAGAAAAGAAATTAAATTAAATTTTGAAAATAAAAATAAACATATACTTGTTTTAAGAAACCACTCAGAGCGAGTTTTCATTCGTTGTGTTTGTCTTTCGTGTACGATTGGCAAAAAAGTTAAAGACTTTGTACTTTCAGCATAATGATTAACAGTTTTAAGATCTTCCAACTTTAACATTTCTGAAGGAATATTTCCAAATGATTTTTGTTGTAGGTGATGATCCATGATTAAAGACGAAGGTTGAGGCGAGTTGTTGTTAGAGGCGCTCTCATTGCTTGAGAACTGTTTTTAAAAGATTTTTTCATGATAAGTTTTTTTTATTTATAAACAACCAACCGCATTTGGTGAGGTATTTTCGTTTAATGGTGTACTAAGCCTCAAATAAGAACATTGGATTTGAGGGTCTGTATTATGAGATCTAATCAGAGTCGAATTATCTTGGTTGATTTCATCCGATAAACATGAAGTAGGTGAACCATGACATTCTTGAACAGATTCTTAAAACAGATGAATAAAAAAAATACATCAACAAAAAGAAACTATTTTTCAAGTAAAATAGAGGATAAAAAAAATGACGAAAATCAAAAGATTTTTAACATATTTAAAAGCCTTAATACCTATTTAGATAAAAAAAAGCGAACCTTTAGAGCAAGACGAAAAACTCATTTCTGGAAGGTCCCATCTTTGAATCTCGTTATTAATCCATTCTTTTTCAGCAATCAAACAATCTTTACCTTAATATGAAAAAATTCTTTTAAAACTCAAACAAAAATAAGAAGCACTGAAAAACATGCAAATACATCTGAAAATATCTCAATTAAAATGACTTAAATTGCAAAAAATAAGAAAACTCATTAAATTAACTAAAAAACAAAATTACTTGGGATTAAATTTTCTGGTGGATATTTAAAAGAAAATGTCCAATTTTCTTCTACACTTAATACTCTTCGTGTTATTCGAGCATAGTAATCATAATTTTCTTGACCAAATAAATTATTGAGACCAAAGTTATCAATAATAAATTTCATTATAGATGATGCAGTCTAAAATTAATTTAAATGCAATTTATTAATATAATATTGATGATTTGAAACTGAATTGAATAAAATTCAACGAAAAAAAAAAAACATTTAAATAAATGAAACAACAGAAAAAAATTTGGTTTAAAAGAAAAGAAACTGAAAAAAATGAATTAATTCTACTTACCCTAACATTTTTCTGGTTTCAAGCATACATAAAATTAATGAAGCATGTTAATAAAAACAATAAGGAATTTTTAAAAAATTATTAATTTAGCAAAGTTAAAGGTTTGAAACTAAATTTTAAGGAAGTTTTGAAAATTTCCGGCAAAAATTTTTATACCTTAAAACGTTGAACATCTTCAAGCTTTGCGAATTTGTTTCCATCGGAGATACACGATTGAAAAAAACTGGGAGCAACAGAAATACTGATTGCTTCAGAGCTCATAACTGTGTACGGAGAATCGACAATACTACGGAACGTACCGAACAACAAAACCAACAAATGTTGTGTTACAATGGACAATGACAATAGGATTCTAAATATAAAAAAAATTAAAGTAAAGCATAATAGTTTTTAAATAAAATTTTAAAAACACAAAATCACCTTTACAAACCTAACTATTCTATTTTATAGCCTAATTACAATAAAAAGTTTTTTAAGCTACAAAACCCTGTTTAGAAACTCAAACTGTGTTGTGAAAAAAAGTTTTCAACTCTAGTTTCAGAACATTTTTTCCAAGTGGCTATGTCTCAAATCACAATGATGCTCTTCAAAGAATTTGAATTGCTCTAGTTTTTAATTTGATTCTCAGAACAGTTTTTTAAATTAAACTTTTTTATGTTTACTGAATAGACCTCAATAAATTAACGTTTTCAATAAAAAGCAGTAATATAGATAAACTAGTCTAAATTATTTCTCATCACAATCGATGAAATAAATGTTTTTTCGATTTAAAAATAAACAACATTTCTTAGTTTTATTGATTTTCAAGTATTTCAATTTGGAATTGTTCAAATAAAATTTTCAAAAAAGTATTTAATTTTTTTCGAAAAAAAACATTTTCTTTAAAAATCTATTATTGATTTTAAATTGATACCATTTTATTGCTAAAAACTTTTTTAATTAAAGAAATTTTTTTCAATTAATTTATTGAATGAAATGTCCACTCTTCGATAAAGAATTTTATATTTGAAAAAAAAAAATAAGAAAAGCCGGGATAAAAACATCAATATGTCTATATTTATAAACTGCAACATAGAAACTGATGTATGAAATAAGAAATTATAAACATTTTATTTAAATAAAGGCGCTTTTAATCAAGAAAGTTAGTTGTCTGGCTGAAATTCAAACCCCAGATAAAGTTGCTGACGCATTCAAAAAAAAAAAAACAATTACAACAACAAAACTCGAAAAAAACACATTGAAATCGTTGTTTAGCAAAAACCCTCAAACCATAACATGAAACACATACGCGCATGTATTTAAGATCACAAGTGCGTTCAACTTTTTGTTTTCATTTGTTGTAACAATCCAAAAACAGAAAAACTTGTTGAAGTGTTTAAAGTGAATTAAAATGATGATAAATAACAAATGAAAGTGAATAGAATTAAACACTCAACCATATATAAACATGCTTTGTTAAAATATAGGCAAGAATCTTACAAGTAGAATATAAAAACCCAGTCAATTAAAAAGTCATATAACCGGGAAATCTACAATGTGTCACGAATGAATTATATAATAATAAACAAATTTTTTGGCTTGGTGCCATTTCAAGAAGAATTTAGAACAAATAAATTTGACTAGAACTAAACCAGAATAAATTTAAAAAATAGACTAGTTCATAGACTAAAAAAATAATCAAAAACTAACCTGTAAATTTCATTGCACTTTTCTTCGGTGTTGGGCCAAGAAATGATCTCGAACAACTTTTGTTCTCTTTGAGAACCAAATATTCCAAATGGAAGTTTACGTAAAAATTTTTTCAAAACCGAAGCTATTGTATGAACAGAAAAATTTTCTATATTTACAAGTCGACCAGTCTGAAAGTATAAACGAATCAAATGAAATAATTTTTAAAACGTAGGCTCACCTGCAAAAATTGAATCAACTTTCTCATGTTGGCTTGATTTCCAGGAGCCCGGAAAACATCTTTCTTGTAGGGCGCTTCTTTGTGTAATTTTAGGATCATCACCAACAAAGGCCCAGGTATATCATCATGAGCATTACAAACCACGTCCAATGGTGCCCCAAATTTGACTCTAAAAAAATTAATAAATTTATTAGAAATTTTGATCTGAAAAAAAACTAGATTTTCAAGTCAATACTAGCAAACCTTTCAATCGAATAAACATTTCTCGAACGAAATAATAAATCAAACATATTAACGATGAATTTTAATTTGATAGAAAATCAACTGAAAAAGTGAATTTTAAAACAAAATTTACTTGGATTAAACCCAGAAAACTGTAGATAATAGTAATACACAAGAACAGCAATGAACAACTTCCAACATGTTGGAAAAGAGCAAGTGAAAAGTAAAACTTGTGAAAAGTTTGTGAAAAAACGATAGAGATTGAAAAACATGAACCATGTTACCGGCAAACTAAATCAAATGCTGTGTACATTCTAAAATGAAAAACTTTAACATATCGCCTCACATTTATATATAAATATATATTTATCTAAACACCAAAACACACATTTAGTATTTAGCAAATTAAAAAAAAGCGTACAAAACGATATTTCCTGAATTCAGTGCATGTGTAGCGCCAGTTTTTTTTTCTTCTGATGCTGATAGAAACCAGCAACATACTTTGATTGAAAAAAGCGCCTGTTGTAGATTCAATTTTGTATCATCTATCATATAAAAACAGCAAAAAAGCTGCATTAATATTGTTATGTATTTGTTTAAATATCAAGCAAACTTCCATACAAAGCTCGTATAATGATTACCACCAATTAGCAGTCTATTTGCATAATTATTGTTCAAAACAACAATAATAAATTCAATCAAGCTTAGACAAAAAAAAAAGCATAAACCAAACAGAAAATTTCTTACTTTTCCATTCGAGTTGGGTAGGGTAAAGAATTGGCTGATGATTGTCCATTTTGAGACATTCCACATAAAGATGAATTAGCAACTCGCCGTGCCAACGAAGCCATCATTCTTTATTTATTCTTCCGATTTAAGTGTTAGTTTATGAGAAAGACCAAAAAGTGGTGTTGTTACGGATATTTTGATTATAATGATGATAATTTAATCACTTATTTCAGTGAAATAGGATGAGAATTGTTTTTCATCAATCTTCATTATTTTTGAAATTAACTTTGTTCAAGTTTTAATGGCGAAAATTTGATATGGAATTGAAACAAACTTAGTAAAATGGTGTTAATATGATTAGTTGAAAAAAGGCGTAGATTGAAAATGATATGATCTGGATGAAAAAAAATATGTGTTATGATTTTTTATGAAATAGAGCAAGAATCCTATACGAAAATTGCTTAACCATAATGTTTCAATAGTATTTTTTGGTTGCTATAACAGAAAAAAATATTTATCTAATAAATTAAGTAAGATGCTACAAATTCTTAAACTTACTTAGTTTTTTGAAATGGCGAAATTCTTGCTAGTCAAGAAACAATTTTTTTTAATTCAATATTATTTTTTCAGAAGATTTATTGTCCATCAAAAAAAAAAAAAAAAAAAAAAAAAAAATTGGCAAACAATAGTAAATTACATTTATCGAATCGATTGGTGTTGATTGATAAAAAAAAATTAAAAATGAGTCTATATCTTCTGCTGATACTTGAGAATATCTTCAAACACAATGTTTTAAGCCAATCGAAAATTTGAAAAAAAAACAACAACAAATTACCGATAAGATAGGTTTTTTTAATTTACTATCGCGAAAAACGACTGAAATGACGATAAATCAGTAATAACTGTATTTTTATTATTATTGTTTTGGGTGTCGCGTAAAAATTGAACCAATAAACTCTTGAAAAACAACAACAACAACAAAGTAGTTTTTTACGAGCATCCAAGAAGACAGTGCATCTACCAACGATTCATGTCACTAAAACTTTGTTACATACATAGACTGGCAAGGAGAAAAAAACCAATGTTTGAACGTAAAACGAAACACAATTGTCACGCTGAGCTCTCGTAGTGGTAATAGCAATAGACTCTCAGTGGAGAATAATAGCAGTAAAAATTTTGAAAAAAAAATGAAAACCACTCTAAATGCTGATCAATGTCTAAATAGTAACAATAGAAACAGAAAAATCTACTTAAAAAAAAAAAAATCGGCTATCTATTATTATTTAATTTTTTATTTTCTATATCATTTCCAAACAGATCATTGATATCCACGAGTAATGAGTTGTTATTTTGTAGTTTTTTATTTTCTAAAAACTGAACGTTCATTGTTTTTTTTATTATTATTGAAATCATCAAATAGTGATAAAAAAAGGATTTGACAACAGCAACCAAAAAAAATTAGTATTTTTTTTCTGCATTTAAATAGCAATCGAAAATTAATTTTTCAATAGCTTTGATATGGTGAGTTTATTATTTTTGAATCAACGCTGTGTACGTGTTATTGAAAATATTTTTTGAAAGCAAACAATATTTAAATGGAAATTTTATTTAAATTTTATCCATATCATACAGGATGTGATATTGTCGCAAGCGCCATCATTTGTATCAGATATTGTTATTGATTCTGAAAAATTTTTACAAGGCTATTCTCGTTTACAAATATTAATTTGTTCAATTGTCGCTACATTTTTTCTGGTTAAATTGAGAGAATTTTACTTCAATCATGATTGTTAGTCAAAAAAACATGATTTTTCAGCCATAACTAAGACTTTATTATTTTTACTTTCAATTCAGTCAGTTGGCCTATCATCAAAGGCGCTCTGTTTCGATATTTTATTAGATTGCCAATAGTTCGAAATATAGCTCAAAAGCAGCTTGACGATGTTGATCGAACTGTTTCAAAACAATGTCGTGAATTGTTTAGCGGGAAATCGTTTCTTCATGAACTTCCCAAAAAAGGATTGAAACGTGCAGAATTGTTGGCAAAGTTTGAAAATTACAAACATTTGTCAAAAATCAATTGGAAACAAGGTCGAGTTTCTGGTAATAATCTGGGTTTTAATCATAGTTTTCAAAGATTTTAAACTGTCTAAAATTAAAGGAACTATTTACACTGATTTTTCTGGCCAACTCCCAGAAATTGTCAAAGAGATTTATGGAGAAACAGCTTATTCCAATCCTCTTCATCCTGAAATTTTCCCAGAAATCAACAAAATGGAAGCTGAAATAGTTCGTATGGTAATCAACCTTTTCAATGGGGACTCGAGTTGTTGTGGCACAATGACTTCAGGTGGAACTGAATCAATATTTTTAGCTATCAAAGCATTCAGAGATTACGGTTTAGAGGTTTGCGGAAAATCTAGACCTGAATTACTAGCTCCAGTGACTGCTCACGCTGCCTTTCAGAAGTCTTGTCAATATCTAGGAATAAAATTTAAACCTATTGCAGTTAATCCAAAAACTTTTCAATTGGACATTGACGCTATGCGCCGTGCTATTACTAAAAATACCATCTTGTTAGTTGGATCGGGTTGTTCCTATCCTCACGGAATAATTGACGACATTCAATCCATAGCTAAGGTACAAAAATGATTATTGATTGATTGATATTTATTGATATTTCTTGAAATCAATCGCATAACTAACATAGCTCGGTCTAAAATATAATATTCCAGTACACGTTGATTGTTGTTTGGCAGGATTTTTGATTCCTTTCACCAAAGATGCTGGTTTTCCCATAGAGCCTGTAGATTTTTCTGTTTCAGGAATAACATCCATATCGGCTGACACTCACAAATACGGATACGCTCCAAAAGGCTCTTCTGTGTTAATGTATTCAGATAAAATATACCGCAATCATCAATATTCGGTTCAAACCGATTGGCCTGGAGGCATATATGCTTCATCTACTATTTTTGGTAGTCGATCTGGAGCTAACATTGCAGTTTGTTGGGCTTCTCTCATCCACTATGGTTATGAAGGTTACGTTGAAGCCACAAAAAAAATTCTCACTGTTCAAAATTATATGAAAAAAGAGCTTTCTAAAATAAAAGGAATTTACATAATGGGCGACCCGAAGCTATCAGTTATTGCCATCAGCTCATCAGATTTCGACGTTTTTCGTTTAAAGTATTTTTTTTCAATTTTTCTATCAATTTTAATTTTTTTTTTGTTTTTTTAAAGAGATTGTCTCACGAAAAAAGGCTGGAACATTAATCCTCTTCAATTTCCATCTGGATTTCACATTTGTTTGACTTTGATGCATTGTCAAGAAGGCGTAGCAAAAGATTTTCTTCGTGACATTCGAGAAAGTGTCTCTATTTGCATGAAAGATCCAACGAAAAAATCTGAAGGAGCTGGTGTCATATATGGCATGGCTCAAAGCATTCCTGACCGTTCACTCGTGAAAAATTTTGCCTTTCAATATTTAAACAGTCTTTATGAAACTTGAAGTTGTTAAAATTCAATGATTTAAAAAATAATTTATTGATTAAAAAAGTTAAATTTTATTCTGGAATGTTGTTTTCATCTTCAAATTTGATGATTTCTGCTCCCGCTGGGTTAGAAGTAACCAGTCCAGGCTCGTTGCTTCTTATTCTAGTTCGATATCCATTTTCATCAGCAACATATTCGACAATACGTAAAAGTCCCTTTTTTGAAAAAAAATTTAGTTTTTTTTTTAATGCTTAGTTTTGTTACTAACGTTGTTTTCTCTAAAGGAATATCGGCCCCACACTTTTCCCAGTCCATTAGCTGACTCTTCTCGAAACATTTGGTTTCCGGACTCATCTGTCCAACGATAACCCCATGTATAGGCTCCGGGAACGTTATTGTAATTAGTTATAAAATAATTATGTTTTTCTGGCATCAAATTGTTATTAACATGAGAATGAAAAAACGGCTTCTGATAGCTGGTCGTTTGAAATTGTTTTTGTCTATAATGACTGTTGTGATTGCCAAAATTATCATGTTGATGAATATTGGGTGCAAAATTTCTTGGAAGCAAGAAGTTTAAAACGATTGGTCTACAATTGACCATTGTGAAAAAAAGAAAAATAAACCAAACTAACTTCATGATTATTATTAAGAATAAAACTATCCAAGTTGATTGTTCAATTTTTTTTATATAGTCTGGTAAATTTCGCAAGTTTGCTTCATTGGGGGCTGAGCTTCTAAACATCGCTGTACTCTATTTTCAATTTCTTTTCAAGTTTTTCATTTTTAAATAAAAGACTTTTAGCGTTGGAAAAATTTCAAAATTACAAACGTTTTTTACAAAGTTTTTTTTCCAAATCTTGATAGAAAAATTTTTTTCTGAAATGATTTTGTTCAAGATTTGGTCTGATTGATTACCAAGAAATGAAAAAATCTATTTAACGTGTTTCATTCAATAAACATCAAATTAACAAAAAGTTTTGCCCAAAACGATAAAAAATAATCAATTATAGTTATTATCTGATTCAGTAGCCCTGAAACAAATTGAAAGTGTTGAAAATTGTTTTTTCCTAAAAAAAAAAATCGCAGAATTTTAATGTGAATGATGGTTTGATTGGATCCATATCGTCTTCATCTTTATTATTTAAAAACATCATTAAATGATCATTTCAGTAGCAATTAAGATTCTTTTTTTCCGATTTGATTTTAATTTTTTTTTCAATAGTAAAACTACCACCAAGTGCTTCATTCGATTTTTTTGAAAGAGAGAAAAAAAACGCTGAATAAAGTGACTTATTGAAAATTTAGATAACACGATACAGATACACGGCAAAAGCATTTTGTAAGTGGTGAAACTTTTCCAAAAAAAAAAATAAAGTTTTTATCAATTTCATGGATTTAATTTATTCGAATTTACTTCTGAAAGAATAAGAAAACAAAAAAATAATCGTCAATTAAAAATAATCAACGTGAAAATTTCATTTATCGAAACATTTTTTTATTTTGAAGAATTTTAGAGATTGCGCACTCCACAAACCTCACAAAAAAAAAAACAAAACAATTTGATCCATCAAGTGTGTGTGTGTCTGGGAGAGGTTTGGTTTTGAGTTATTGAATTGAGAAATAGAAAATATTGAATACAAAAAATGAAATAAAATAAAAATAAATAGAAAATAACATTTAAAACGAAGCAAGAAAAAATAAAATAAAATAACACAAAAAATGCATCAAAGTGGAAGTAAGAATTCGAAAGTGAGAGAGAGACAAAGATAATTAGCTAGATGTAGAAAAACAAATTTCCATAAAAACCCATGTCAATGCTTATCAAGTTTTTTTTCTTTTTTTTTTTTTGAACGATATTGGTGGAGTTTCGAATATTCGTATTTACAACTTTGTTTGTTTTTTTTTTTTTGATTAACAAAACACAGCAGGGTTGAAAGAAAAAAAAAAAAAAAATAATAACATGAATAATGAGACTAGTTTCCAATAATATGACACACATGAAAATCAAAACACAAATTGTAATTTATGATGAATTTCTTGGAGAGATGATTTTCGAAAAAAGAAAATGATAATAATCGAACAATAACAAAATTTTAAAATAATAATTTAAATAGAAGAGAGGCTGATTCTCGATCAAATAATGAATTGACTTGTTTGAAAGAGATATTATTATTTATAATTGTATTAATAATTAAGTATGGGCAAAAAAATTTGGAGACCAGTTTTGTTTGTTTGACTAGAGTAGTGGAGGTAAAGAGAGTGAAGTCTGACATGCCGCCGAGGACATTGAAGGTCCCAAAGAATCATCAGAGTCGGGACTTGTTATCGCTTGAATGGCCAGTGTAATTGTAGATCCAGGTGGCAATTGATCAGTATCCAATTGTCCTGGTTGAACAACATCAACTGTGGAACCATCGGCTGCTTGTAGAAGAGTCGCATTCACTAATGTCACGGTGTTGGTATTGTTCGGTTCAGTTTGAATTACTCTATCCGCTACTGACGTTTCTGATGATGCACTAACAATTTCAACTTTGATGCTTGAATTAGAATTGTTTAAACTATTGATGTTTGCGCTTGTTGTATTATTCATCAATGAATTCGAAGATGCCGACGATTTTGATTTAGACTTACTCTTCGAACGCGAACTCGATGAACCAGGTAGTTTCAAATGTGTCCTAACAACATGTTCGTGTCTCTGTCCTGGTGATATAAAACCACGGTCACATTGTTTGCATGCGTATGGGAAATTTTTAGTGTGTTTATAAATTTGATGAGTTTTTAAGCTAGAAGCTTGAGTAAATCTTGAACCACACTGTGAACACTGTTTTATTTGATTTAAATTTTAAAATTTTAGAATTGCAAAAAAAACTCAATTTAAAAAAATACCTGATATGGTCGTTCTCTCGTATGTGTTCGAGTGTGACAAATCAATGAGTACCGCACTGTTAAAAAAATAGAGAATAAATTGGGATTAAAAAAACTTATCATACCAGTGAATGATTTATTGCAATCAATGCATTTGAACGGACGAGATTTTGAATGAGTTTTTTCATGTGATTTGAGTTTTGCCACAGAAACAAAGTGTTTTCCACATTCAAGACAAGCAAGGAGATCAAGACCGGGAGTTTGACCAGTGACTGTAATGGTGTTGTTGTTAGTCGTGGTGATTATATTAGTGCTGCTGTGTGTTGCAACTGGAGTTGCCTGAGTCGCGATAATTTGATGACCATTGTTATTGGTAAGAGAACTCAGTGCGGATGAAGTCACAAACATAGTGGGAACTTGAGATCCACCGGTTACTACAGGCAGCGCTATAACTTCTTGTTTCAGGCCCATTTGAGCCGAAACTGGAATAGAGATGACTTCTTGTTTAACGGCAACTGGCTGACCGATTTGTGCAGTCGCTACCGGAACAGCTTGTGGCAATGATTTAGTGGCTATTATCAACTGGATGTTGGTTGGCTGACCCAAATGATGGGTTGACTGATTGGCTGTCGCCGATACCGCAACTGGGTGTCCCACCGCATTGATGGTATTGATTGTACCTCCTTGACTGCTTGGTATGATGTTTATTCCACTAACTGTGACACCACCGCCACTGATCATTGAATTTGTCAAAGATTGCATGGCAGCAAACAAGCAACAGATGCCTGTTTGCTATTGATTAATACTATAAAGTATGGAAAATTTGAATATATTGCACACTATTTTCCTCAATTTTTTTTTTGAAATTTGTTTTAGTTTCTTCTATTTTTTATATCAATATTTTCAGTTAAATCCCTGTTTAGTTTTCAAGTGACTTGAAATTTGACCAGAATTTGTTATCGCAAATGACAGAAATTTAAAACTAGATATAGCCACACATGATCACTATAGAGCTTAACAAGTTCGGTGGGCTTGAAGAGTAATATATATGATGATGATCTGTTGATATCACGTGCGGCTGTTGTTGAAAAACGTGGTCGTTGTGGTTGACGATAATAAATATAAATTTATTATATATATATGAGTATATATTGATTAAACGGAACCAACTTGTTTTAAATATACAACAAACGACAACCACCACCAAGGGTTCAGCAGTTCGTTGACTCAAATAGTTTGGTTTTACAGTCAGAAAAAAATGTGTATGTATATCCCATGTCGTTGCACATAGAAAAAAAAAACACCAATATATCTATTCATTTACAATCGTCGTCGTTCTTAGTTTGAATGCTTGCACCAAGAATACAAAGATATATACACTTTAAGCGAATATGATTATGATGATGACAAAAATATATAGCTTTAAGGTGCATAGTCTGGTGGTCGTCGTCTTCGTTCAAGTTGATATATTTTCATCATAATAAAGAAGCAATAGCGACGATCATGATCATGTCAGTCACCAATGTTGCTAAATCAATGATGTTTTGCTTGGTGATGGTCTATATTCAATATTTTCATTGTTTTACGATTCCACATATTTTGTTTCATTTCATTTTCATGTTTAAATTATTGGTTTCTATATTTTTGTTGTTACTGTTGTCTTTGAAAAAAGAGATCGATATATATTAAATCATTATTATATGGGTATATATACTCAAGTCGACCATATGATGTTGTGGCCAATAAGATTGTGCGTGTCGGAAACTTGTTTGGTTGTGTTCTCAATTGCCAAAATATCATCGGCTATACATTTTCTTTTAATGGTTTAATGAAATTCACTCTTCTTCGTCTTGATCTCTATATTTCGTTTCAATCTGAGGCCAAGAGTTACATAGATTTTAAAACTTCGTTCTTGGAATTTCCGCTGCTTTTAGTGCACTTTGTACAGCAGAAAATTTTGATGAACCTGAAAAAAAAGAAAGTAGTTAAACATATAAGCTTATTTGAATGTGGATAGAGAACAAGAAAATAACTATATGGTCGTAAATAACTATAAAATGTTTCGCCAAAGTCTCACTCAAGAGACTTACTAATTTTGTGATTATATTTTTTTCATTAAAATATATAATAAGAAAAGATTGAATGAATGAAAAAAGAACAGAAAAAATGAATCCGAGAGAACTGAGAAAGATAAATAGAAAGAATCCTGGTTGAATTACCATAGCAATAGAATAGAGAAAATGAATCGCCACTATATCGCCACCGTATTATTAGGGTCGGCCATTAAAAGTTGACAAAAAAAAAAACAAATTGAGTGAGAGGAGTGGGGAGAAAAAAAATATAAAACGCGAAAGGAAGGTATACCAAAAACAACAAACAAAACAAAAATTGAATAACAGTAATAAAAAAGAAGAGGATACAATGGGAAAAAATTTTAACATTTGGGGAGGAGGAGGAGGAGGTTGATGCTTAGAATTGGCTCAATCGATCGAAATGCACTCGCCCCAACCAGCCAGAACTCTACGTCTCTCGCTTGCACTTTCATCAGGGAGAAAAAAAATTGAGGATTCTGTAAAAATCAATTCCTCTAAGCAAGTTTGCGCAAACTCAAATTGACACTGTGAACCAAAAAAAAACTTTCAACAAAAGGTCATTCATTAACGTGATGACGGAATTTTTTTTTTATTTGAATTTTTTTTGAAATAGAAAAAACAAAAAATAAAAAGAAAAATTATGTTACATGGAAAACATTTATAAAATTTATTATTGAATTTTTTTTTTTTTGTACGTATAGTTGTTGTTGAACATGAAAACATCATATAGTGATGTAGAGTAAATGCCATTTTATTTTTAGATATCATCAATACTTGCAACGGGAGCTAGAGAAGGTAAATTATTGATTATTGTTTGCGAGACTTCTCCAAATTCGACATGACTAGGCAATGAAAGATCTTCTTGACTATCGGCAAATGGAAGATCGTCTTGAGAGATTTGCTTTAATGTTGACGAACATTTTTTTAGTTTTCGATCAATTGAATTTATTTGTTCGGCCAAGGTTGGCTGCGACAAAGTTCTATACAGTTTCTCGGTGAATTTTCCAGAATAACGGTGAAGAGGATTCAAAGTATTTTTATTCAGAGACATTAGTTTTTTGCCTATTGGTTTATCATCATCGGCAACAGCCGACTCAGGATCCATCGAGAAAGTTGAAGAGAATCTCGAAAATTTACTGGGAGACGTGGTTATATTTTCCAGAGTTCTATTGATAGAAATCAATGGAACATTATCAATCATTTTTTCTTTAAGCTCATTTATTTTTTTCGAGCCAATTAAATCCTCTGTATTATTGCACTCATCTATTATTGAAGGCTTGTTATCAGTAATTATTGAAGCATTTTCTAAAGCAAAACTTTTAGGGTCATCATTTGAAGTAAATCCATCATTTTTCAATAAAAAATGATTGTCAAGGTTAGAAGAATCTAGGTTTAATTTAGCTTCAATATTAAATAATAAATCATCATTTTTTTCATCGGTAGTTTCGAGAAAAATTTTTGATTCTTCGAAATAGTTTGCATTAGGCAAGCTCTAAAAGGCCAAATTTAGATATAAATTACAAGCTTAAAAAACTAAGCATTTTATAAACATACCGTAAACATAATTTTTTCATCTTCAATATTGTTGTAGATAGTATTATCAGGGTGACTGATTACTTTTGAATTCTTGAAACGTTCCTCAAAATAATCATCTGATCGCTCATCATCAGTGTAATTGTTATCTTTATCACTTGCTGAAAAGCTGACAACATCACTTTCTGAAACTTCAGATGATTCTTCGTTTTGATTATCGTGATGATAATCATTGTTTTCATTGAAATCACTTGAAACTTCAGGAGCAACTAAATTAAACTCATTTTGTTCTATGTTTTCAATTGTCTCATTATTTTGTAATTCTTCAATCATAGTCGAAAAAGGTTTTTTGTTTTCAAACAATTCAAACTCTGCTCGTTCTCGTAAGTCGACTTGCTCAACATTAACTAGAAAATTCTTTTTAGCTTCGACCATTAACGGATTCAGAAAGAAACTTTGACTAGGTTTATCAGGAACTTTACGAATTTTAGAACAAATTTTGCAGATAAATTCATCATTATCTATTTCATCGCGAGTGAGTCTGATAAAACAAATCTTGCAAGTTAAGCAATGTCTATTGAAAATTGAATTAATGAATATATGTGAATTTTCTCACTAAAATTACCTATGGTAATTTTGTCCCAAAACAGAGACACGGTCGATTGCTGTTATGGCTTGATTGCATCGCCTGCATTCCCCCAGTGGCTTTAAAATTTCTGAATTATTTTTCTGTAAAGTTGAAGAGTTGTAAGTCAAGTCAACTGTTGATTTAGAAATATCTTCTGATTTTTGAGAAGAATCGGCGTGAAAACTTTCGATTAACTGACTTTTTTGAGCAGTTATTGGAGCTTCAAATTTTTGACAAACTTCATTCGTGAGCATATTCACGTATTCATTGGTGGAAATTTTGTTTGTTGAAACTGATTTTTGAATTTCTTCTTTAAAAGCAATGTTATTATTGAGTTGTTGGATTCGAGATTGCAGCAAATCTTTACTATTGTCATGAACCAAATTTTTACGCTCTTTAGTTTTCGGAGCTGAAAAAAATGTTCAATACAAGTCAGAAAATATAACAAAAATTTACCGAAAACCTTATCCGAATTCCACATTTCTACATTCCAATCGTTTTCGTGAATTTTACCAACTTTAGATAATTTTGGGGTAAAAGGTTTTTTGATTTCATCAAACTTTTGTTCCAAACTCTGAGCTCTGTCCAAAATATTGTAAGATTTTTTCGCTTTATTTCTACTTGAATATTGAAAAGTTTGAGTATCATTGTTATGTGTTTCATAATAGAATTTATCTTTTAAATAGTTTGCTTTGTTTTTGACTGAACACGATTGTATTAATTTTTCATTGTCTTGATCGTCTTTATCAGAATAATAATCTAAATTAAACAGTTCTTTAAAATTTGGAACTTGATAGTTTTCTTTGCTGATATCATATTTGTCTTCTGATTCGGAATTATTTATAAAAAAGTCTTGTTTCATGAAATTTTTTTTAAATGTCATATTATTTTCATTATTGACTTTATTTGAATAATTTCTATCTACTTCGTCATCGATTTCATATTTGCCGAAAAAATGATTTTTAGCACAATAGTTTTTTATAGATTTATTGGAATCATCATTTCTTGGCTTTACTTCGTTGCTATTAGATGTTTGTGGATGGCTTTGATTATCGAAATTTTTCGGTTTGAGTTCGATCACTTTAATATTATCACAGTCAGTAAAAGAATTTCGCGTCAAATTGTAAGGCACATTATGAATATTGGGTCGAGAATAAGGAGGCAATGGTTTATCAAAATCCAAGTTTTTCGCTTTCAAAACGTCTCCAGGATCAATACCGACAGTAGCGCGTCGCGCTCGCTTTGATTCATAACTAGTTAAATAATTTTTGACATCCAAATCTACTTTGTCGATTATCAAATTAAAAACTTGAGCCTTGATATCTTGAAAAGCTTTAGAATGACGTAAATTTAAATTTTTGTAACGAGTTTGCGGATCTATGGTGAATCCTTTACTTGTCGTATTTTCTGGACTCGTTTGAGCTAACAACCTATAAAAAAATTTCAAAGAAATTGAAAAACTATTTATGAAAAAAAATAATACCTGTAAATATATTCCCGTTTACTAATGACATTAAGCATAGAATCAATACTATGTTTTTCGTCTTCAACTTCAACACACCACTGACCCACAGTCCAGGCAGCGTCCAGAGCAGACAAAAAACCTCGACCTGCTCCACTTCCAGTTGGCCAAAACTATATTTGAAAATGAATTGAAAAAATCCTTTTTTTTAAATTACTTACAGGTTCTAATAAAGAATCCCCACATAATAACATCAAAGTATATTTGTAATCTTGATTAGATGCAACACTGTTGCAACAATTTAAATAAATTTTTTTGGCACAAGAAGCGTTAGTGGCTGAATACATTGATGTGAAATCGAACAAAGCAACATCTGGCATATTGTTTGAATTGCGAGCAAAATCAAGTTTATCTAGTTTACTGGACCATTCAGCAGCGTCTTTACTATATTTCATCAACTTCTGAGTGTCAACTATTAAAAAAAATTGAAATTCAAATTGAATGCAATCAAAGTATTACTGTTATTTAAATGCAATAATTGATGTGAATCGCCATAGTCTAGTTTAAGAACACCACGTCTCAACAGAGACGCTTTGGTAGCAGTCATCACAAAATAATGAGTCTCATCACGATAATAAACCAAATTTTCTAATTCGATACCAGTTTCGTTTTGTAAATCTTTGAACCATTTTTGATTGTAAATTTTTGAGATTCCACTGATTTCAGGGCAATGAGCTTCTTCTTCGGTACGGCTATTAATAAAATTGGCCGTCAAGCCAATAGCTAATTTTCCTCTCCGATTATTACGAGGGAAATATCTACTGAAAGTGTTTCGTCGCCCATCACAACCAATAATAATATCAAAAAACTGTTTATTTAAATTTTCAATTATATGATGATATTTTTGGTTTGAAGATGAAAAATGACCAATAACACCACCTATAGAAAAACTTGAGTAAAAATTATTTTATTTGCTAAACTTACCACCAAATCCGTGTTTATGACAACAACATTGACAAAAATCCGGCGCGCATTGATTTTCATTTGGATTAATTATTCTTGGACAAATTTCTTCAAATGTAACACTGGGGAAAAACTTGATGCCATAAATAATGGCGATTTTTAAAAGAATTAGCTGTAATTGTCGAATTGATATGTGATCGATCGATCCAACGCAGAATTGACCATACAGGCGTTTTGCTTCGAACGTGTACATATCATTGATTACATTAGGCCACAAGTGAATAACATTGTTTCTAGAAAACTCATTGCGTTTTTCAATACAAAAAACTGAGAAAATGGATTGAGTGAACCAAATAATTTTTTATATAAATTTTATTACCATTTGCACCAAGAAGCAACAATTCTATGGAAACACGCAAACCGGATAAACCACCACCAATAACTAGAACCCGTTTTCCTTGAACTTTGCTCCGAACCGAGTATTCTTTTTGACTAGCTTTTTGATCCAGGGTCTTTAAAATGGATGACACACGATTCCATTTGTTTAATGACTTGACATTGAGCAGATTTTTCAATTTCAGAAAATTACTAAGGCCATGTTGTTCATCTTGATAACCAAGTAAAATCGATATTTGTCGATTGTATTCTAAAACATCTTCAACACTGGTAGCTGAAGTTAGCAAATCAAAATTCTTTATCACATTTTCAACTAGATTGCGAGAATAGAAAGAAGGGTTGTGAGACATTTTGAATTAAAGCTTAAGGCCAATGCAAAAAAATATCGGACGATATTGCTTTGAAGCCTTCAATCTAGTTGCAAAAAAAACTATTGACGGTGATTCAATGATAATGACGGAGGCGACTGAAACTCATTTGTCGAAAAACTGGTTGAATGTATAGTGAAATAGGATTCCGTACTCTAAATGGAAGAATGCCAAAAATTACTCGAGTCATATGTTATTAGCAATCGTGTAAAAGATAGCGTCATATTAATAAGCTAAAAGAAGCTTATTTTTAAATAAAAAAACATTGTTTAGAATTGCTGACGACAAAATTTGCAACGTTTTCCTAATGTTGCAATATTGTTTTTTTTTCAATTTTATTGAACTGAAAAAATATTTTTTAGTAAATTTAGATTACATCTATAGAAAAATACCTGATTACTTAAAAAATATTACGGAGTAAACACTGATCACAATGCAGAGAAGAAAATACTTTTTTTTTTCTCGTTCCTATATTTACACTTATTGCCATTTCAAATCCCACCATTGTTTAAATAGATTATGTGCAAGCGAAAAAATTTTAAACCGTTTCTGATCCAATGGAAGAAAATTTATTTTATTTTAATTACCTTAACTTTTACTTTGAGCATAATTGTTTTTAAAAAATTTTTCTTAAAAATTTATCGAAGTTTAACGTTATTATTATTTTTTTTTTAAAGAAAAAAAAACTAAAGCCAAAAAAATTTAGATCCACCTACGATCTTATTGGAAAACTTGAAAAAAAAAACCTTTGAAATTTTTCTTTTTTTTTTGTACAGGAAAAAAATCGGTCTGTCGATTATGTCAAAGTCAATGTACTAGTACTGTGCGCAAAAAAAAGATTGCACAGTTGTACACTTGTATTAGTAGTAGCGCCATCTGAGGGATGTTTTGAACAAAAAAAAATTCAAATATTTTTTCCTTTAAAAAAAAAAAAAAAAATGAAAGGCTGCTTCTGTGCTCAGAACCGGTCGTGGTCATCATAAAATAGTTTTTTTTTCTTCTTCTTCTGATGTCATCGACCATTAAAAAAAAAGAAGAAAAACTATTATTCTCTGTGTGTTTGTTGAAAACCACAAATTTTCTGAAAGAGACAATGTTTTTAGGGGTTCAAAATGTCATCATCATGATTGTATTATTGGTTAGATATTAATCTGTGCAATTTGAATTTTCATCCACAAAAAAAAAACCTCAAACCAAACACATCGTATAAACAAGACAACAACAGTTTTTCTCTTGTTTTAAAATTTTTTGGATTTTCAAAAAAAAAATTGAAAAAATATTTCTACAAATATTTTTCAAGTAACAAAAAAAAAAAAAAAAAAAACAAACTAAAATTTGTTTATCATTTTTTTTTTTATAAATTAAAATCATACCAAATTATTGGAGACAAAAAGTTTTGTTTTTTTTTTTCAAGAATTTACATTTGATATATTAATTGATAAAATAAAATTAATGATCAATTGATGAGAGAAGAAATAATGATCGAAAATAAATTTGTTTTCTTTTTTTGGGAGGTATTGATTTCGAATAGGTAACAGAATGATAATTTTAATAATAAAATTTAAAAATTTTGTTTTTTTTTTTTCAGAAAGAAATCCATGTGTTTTGGTGTTTCACACACACACACACACACACGCACGCACGCAGAGAGAACCTCACCGACATGGTCAAGAAGACCAAAGAGATAGAATTGGTGACATTCTCTGATTCTCGGAACAGAACACAGGAGAGAAGGAAGAAAAAAAAATCGATTATAAGAATTAATTCGAATCAGCTGTATTATCCAAAATGAATGAAAAAGAGCAAAAAAAAAAAAAATTAATACAAATCACGATATTAATAATATTAAACCATGTTTTTTTTTTCAAAGTTTTGTTTTGTTTTTTTTGGTAATGGTTCGTGTTAAGTTGTGTGTTTATTTGTTGTTTCTTGTAAGAGATGGAGTTTTTTGTTTTTTTTCGATGTGATGGTGTCGACGGTTGATGGGTCAGCCGACGGTGCACTACAACACACTGCGCGCGCGAGATTTAAAACGAAACACGAAGAGCTTTTGGTGGTGGAAATAAGAGAGAGAGAGAGTGTGTGTGTGAGAAATACATGAAAATGAAACATTTATCTAGTAGAGCCCGATGAAAAAAAATTTAGTTATTGTTTTTTTTTAAACATCCTCATCCTCTTCATCTTCTTCGTCGGCACCGTTGTCTTCTTCTTCATCATCTGCGTAATCTTCAGGAACGACTTCGTCGTCCTCCTCATCCTCCTCGTCATCGACTTCACCTCCTAATGAGAAGAAAGAAATTTGGGTAAAATCAGATAGAAATAGATTTCAGGCGAAAAAATTTCATTTGAAAACAATTGAAACATGTTGCGAAATAGAATATATCAAGAAACGCGCCAAAACAGGCGGAAACGGAACATGAGGTCCCAAGCATGCCGAAATAAATGAGCGTTTTTCCTGTGGTGGTAGTGAAAAAAAAAAAATTTTAAATTGCCACTACCCAGCCACTAATAATAACCAACCAAAACACTAGCCGCCTTTCTCTTTCAAAAAAAAAACTTGACAAAAGCTTTGCTTTGACTTGGAGATGGCCAACCCAAACCACCATCTCATACTACCAAGGCACACACACACACACATTCAAGGCTGCTGACATAACTCTGAAAGCACAATGCATTTACGTTTGCGCGCATGAGCACTACGCAAAGCTATAGCATTTTGAAGAGCAAAAACACGAGCGCCACAAAAAAAAAAGATGCTAACAATGGTGTGCCTTTTTTACATACAACATAGAAAAATATGGCTGCGCCGCTTGAAATGTCGTGTCAAAACAATCCGCGTACCGGCACGTTACTCTAAGACCAGACAGTAGGGTTTGAAAGAGAGGGGAAAAAAAAACAGGATGCACAAAGTTAAATAGTTTTCGAAATTCAACACAGGGTGTTTCGGATTGTTGAAAATGAAATGTTTTCTCAAGACAATGAAAAACATTAATAAACTTACCGGCTTCTTCGGCGCCATTCGATTCATCTTCGGCGCCATTTTCGTGTTTAGCTTTCTTATGATTGCTATCATCATTTACGGAATCCAGAACCGAATTCGAATCTTCAGAAAACTAATATACAATAATAACACAAATAGACATCGATAAGTAAATGCATTCAAGTTGAGGTAGATTTTTTTTGAATAAATAAAAAAAACACAGAGAGAAAAAAAATCAATGCAAATGTTTGTCATACCTCATTGTCTTTTCGTTTTAGAGATTCATTTTTTGGATCCTTTGTGACGATTTCGTCGGTGCTATTGTTGTTGGTGTTGACAACTTCTGATTCGGACATTTTTGAATTTTTATAAAAAATTTGTTTTTTAAGAAAAAAAAATCTACAAAGATGAGTTGCGTTGGTAGAAGCGAAAACTTGATGAGATTTGAACAGAAAAAAAAAAGAAGAACCAAGTAAACAATAGAGAAATAAAGACTAATTGACGACAAGACGAGAGCAGATTACAAAATGATGGTGTGGTTATTGATGAGGACTTGGTTTTTTTTTTCTGTTGTGTTCTTTCTTCTTGATGCAAACAACAAAAAAAAAAAACAGAAAAAAGAAAGAAAGAAAAGTGTGAACAGTAAGAGGACCAAGCGTCGAATGATTAGGAACGCATAGAATGGCTGGGATAAGCTTGCACACGAAGCCGCTGCCGCCGCCGCCGTCGCCGCTGTTATTGTTGCTGCTGCTGCTGCTGCTGATGATGATGATGAAACGAACAAATGAACATGCTAGACTACTATGGTAGTAGTAAGAGAGAAAGATAGAAGAAGAAATTTGACTGAATTGTAGTAGCATTATTTTACATTCTCTCTAATAGTTTAGCATTTGTTCATTGAATTTTTATAAATTATAAATCTAAAATTTATGTGAATAAAGACAAAATTCTATGAACAAATGCCAAACATTTACAATTTTTTTTTTTTTTTATTGTTACAAGTAGTAGTAGTAGTAGTAGTTGCAATGATGTAATGAAATCACTTTCTTACCAAACAGACAAAGAGACTGTGTGGTGCTGTGGTTGGTTTAGGTTGACAACGTTCTAAATGTGTGTGTGTGTGTGTGTGTTGGTGTAACACCATTAGATTGATTTCTCTCTGTATTTAATCATTTTTTTAGTACAATTCTGTTTTGGTGGTTCGTTGTAGGAGGTGGAACATCTCTGACAAAATTGAAACCAACAGATAACTAAAATCGAACAGTGTTTTTATGAACAACAACAAAGAAAGAAAAAAAAAATCTCTAATTCATTTTTTATATACTTGTACAGCATTTTTTCCTAGTTCAAACAATGGGCAACCAAACTAACCAACCAACCAAACTACCACCACTAACAACAATACGAACAGATGTGTCTGATTCACCACCACCACTATACGCATGTTTCAGAAAAAAAAAAAAAAAAATTTAACCTCTACATTGAATTGAAGAAGAAGAAAAAAACCATGAACATGCGCAAATCGATTCTCTTGTAGTTCAAACCAAAAAAAAAGATTGCCGCGTTTTTTTTTTTTGTTATGGTTTTTAGTGGCGCGCATGAACAGAACAAAGTTCTTTGTTCGCAACTATCGACAAGCTTTCTCTCTCTCTCTGCAAATGTTGTTGTTGGGTTCATTCTCCCTCCGCTTAAATGCACCGAAACGTGCAAAGTTTTTTTTTTTTTTTTTTTTTTGATTGTGAACGTACTAGTAATGGCAATGGAGTTTGTGAAGTACGTAGTTGCAATTTCTAGAGAAAAAAAAAAAATTGCATCGTCTCTCTGGTTGTTCATACTCCCTCTTTATTTTTTTTATAATGAAACGTCTGGCTGGCAGATGTCACTGTATTTCAAATATTAAATTGCCTGTACGTTTTTTTGTCCCCTTTTGGTTTTTTTTTTTTTTGTAGAATATTTTTTCGACGACAGTATCAAGTAGAGTTTTTGTTGTTGTTGTTGCTGGTATTATTTGAATATGGATTTCATCCATTATTCACCATCATTCGACACATCGGGCTCATAGTGTCATTTTTGGTTTCGATTTTTTTTCTCAACACGGTTGAATTATTCAGCAGAATGGTTGGTCGTAGAATGGCGTTTTTTGTCGAATTTGTTTTTCACTTGAGAAAAAAATCACTTAGAACTAGAAGGAGAAAATCAATAGATTCGGTATCAGTTAATTCAAACTGGGTCCCTTTTCTCTTGCTTGTTTTAGTCTGTATATTCGCGCAATACTTGACGGTGGGTCACACCATTGCAACTTCCGATTTAGATGGTGATGTTAACAACAACAACAAAATGTCTTGTCCGGTTAAACCGAACCAATACATACGCAAGACCCTTGGGTATGCGTGTGTGTGTGTGTTAGTGAACATTTATTTTTAAACAACAACGCATTCTCTTCTCTTATACCTCACTTTATTTGTTTTTAAACACGTATAGCCCACCGGTGTGTATGTCTCGACGTTAAACCCAAGTAACTGCGCATTCACGTTACAAACTTGGGAACGGGCTTGTCCTTCTGATATATTCGAGGAAGGAAAATTGGTGTACTTTTTTTTTTTTTTGGTTGAGAAAAGTCGCGCGGTTGTAAACACGAAAGAAGAGAGTACAAGCTCGGGCTTGTAAAAAAAAATATTTGAAAAAAAAACACCAGGGAAAGGTATTATTGTTATTGATGATCGTATGACGCATGCGTATCAACGTATTTTCAAATTGATCGCATTCAAACTTTCACGCATGCGTCTTTCTTTTTTGGCAGCATTTTCCGACTACGATAGAAAAAAAAGAATGAATGAATGGATGAATTTTACCAAAGTTTTTAAGATGGCAAAGAACTTGAAAAGTTGATAATTATCAATAATTACCAACTTTTCAAGTTCAAAAGAAAAGATTCGTTCGAATCATTTTTGATTGATTAAAAATAAATCATTTCAATATCTTGTCCCGAAATCACTGTTTCTTGTTTTGAATCGATTTTTTCTTCTACAAACGGAGATTTTCGGCAAATTGTAACACTTTGAGACTTCGGTTCACAAGAATTTTTCCTCTTGCCAAAGAATTAATGGAAATGAATGAAAAAGAAGAGAGATTCGTAAACTGCCTTTCGCTGTTGTGTATGGCATTTGTGCAAATAGTTAAAAACTTGGTCCAGATGAACGTGTTCAACGTGATGGTTCAATTTTGAACCGAAACCTCAAATGTTTCAAGATGTGTATTCAGTGTTCAAAAAAAAAAAAAAAAAATTTCTGACGAGTTTAAGCCCCTGAATTAAGGCAACCCGGAAGCAAGAATCATACGTTTGTTCTGACAAGGAACATTAAACCTGTATTGACTCTGAAATAACTTGTCATTGTTATGACATATCTATATGGAATTTCTATAATGAAGCTTAGGTTCGACAACCTCTTGGATAAGAAATAGAAGAGTTTCAGAAATTTAAAAAAAAACTATGCGGCAAATATCTAATGAATCAGTTTTGATCAATTTAAAAAACTAAATATAGAGCAACAAATACTTAACCGGATATCTTGTTTTTTATTTGTTGTTTAAAACTGCCGAGAAAATAAACGAAAGATAGTTTCCTCGGTACCTCGGAAAGTATGGAAAGCCTTGACATTCTAAATTTGACCGTAGTAATCCAAATCGTATTCAAAAAATACTTCATACTTTTTCAAATACTTTTTTTTTTTAAAAATTCAAATAAAAAGAAATTTTTTCGCGCGCTTAAATTCTAAAGGAAGAGCGAAAGTTTTAGAAGTAAGGACGTTAAATTAGCCAAACTATTCCAATCTAACATTCTTTATTCGTAATACGTAATCTTTTTAAAAAATTTAAAAGTTTTCTATTTCAGATTTGAAGCGAAAAATTACATTTTCAAAGACCTATATTGAATTTTACAAAATTCTAGTATCGAATAACTAGTAAAAGTTTTAAAAAATCAATTTTTAGAAAAAAATTGTGAAAATTGCGCCAAAAACAAATTCAAATTTTTTTTACCCTAACAAGAGTAGTGCGCATGTTCGTCATTCTCTACCCTGGTTTTACTGTAAATTTTTTTTTTTCTAGCGTACAATGAAAGCTTTGGTCATGGTTTTTATGGATTTTTATTATCATTATTATTACTATGATTTTGAAATCGAAAGATAGCGAAACAAACTACTTTGAAAGCAAACAAACATTGATAGTTATGCCGATGCAACATTTAGGTGGTAGTTTACTTTTAGATTTTTTTTTTTTTTACATAAATGCATTTTTGTTTGGCTTATTTGTAATTTCAAAATCAAAATCGTTAATCAAACACGATGGAAACAGACACGGCAATCTAAGAACAACTATAGTATAAAACTATACGGCTTTAATTGATAAATCAATTGAACAATATTAATTTTTTTTTTGAATTTTTTTAGTTTTGGCGCCAAAAACAATTATAAATTAATGTTTTTTTTTTAGGCTGTGCTTTTTATTTATAATAATAAAAAAATTAAAGTTTACTACTAGTTTAATTCCATATCATCGATATGTTTCAAATAATTCGATGAAGGTCACATTGTTCAGTGTTCTTTTGAATATTGAACAATAGATGACACTCAAAACAAAAATTTGAATTTTTTTCATACTTAATGGCGCTTCTAGAGATTTTTCTGATCCAGCTTAGTTTTTTTTTCAAATCTATCCGCCCTGAATTCAATAATCTAACTGATTTTTTTCAGTGAATCAGTCAAGAGGTTTAGGATCTTAGGCTGTGGATTTTAGGAATTTTTTTTTTTTAGAATATGGATTCAGCTCCTATACTTGATTTGAGCAAAACTGTAAAAGTTTTTCATAATAAGATTTTCTCAAAGTTTGACTTTTAACTTAAGATTTTAAATAGGCTTTCTTGCCTTCTAGGCATTAATTATGAAAAATCTGACTTACTAAGCGGTTGTTGATTGACTAATTTTGAAATAATTTCGAAAATCATTACAAACTAAATTGGTTTGGGTCAATTGTTGATGCCAAAATAGAATAAAAAAACTCAGAAAAAATTCGTAAACTTTCGTTTCTGAAATCACTGATCGGATTGAAGGCATTAGCTTTCAAACTAATTTTTTAATTAAAATGTATCATCTCCATTAGGTCATCCACACTAGGCTTACAACAATAAATCGACTTTAGATCGATCTCAAGTAAGTCTTGTTGGAGACTTTCGATTTTTTTTTTCACGCACAATAGTTTCATATATATTTTTGATCGATAAAATATTTGTAAAATTTCGTTTTTTTTTTCTTTGACTTTCTAATAGACAGAATTAATTCAAAGTTTATTTTTCCCGAGAAATCTTGTCTTGTCTGATCTTATCATCACTATCATTATCATCATCATTATGATGATCAGAATTGTGTGCTACGGTTTTGACATATCTGTATCAAAAGCCTCGAGGGCAAATCGTGCCCAAAGATAGACACCAATTTTTTTTTCTACTCTCAAACATACCTGTAGGCCTTAAGAGAATGAACCCCAAGAAATAGAACCCTTTGATCTTTCACTTTATTATCCTGGGCCATTCAACAACATTTGAAAAGAATTTTCTGTTTTTTTTTTTTCAACAACAAAATCATCGAAAAAAAAAAATCGGCTACTGATTTTGGTTGATGGTAAATTGATTGAAATCCTCTGTCGGTTAATCGAAATCGTGACTGACCATATTATTCTTTGGCTTCTCATTTTGCATTAAGTCTGTGTTTTGTAGGTCTACATTGGTAGTATTGATGGATGGATGGATGGATAAGGTGAAACGATACCGACTACGACGTTAATCATTAATAATAAACACACACACAGATGAAACAACAAATGAAACCAAACCAACCGCTTCAAGGCATAAATTCTTCTTTCATTTTATTATTTTTTGTTGTTGTTGTTCTAAGCTGAATCCGTTTTTTTTTCTCCCTAAAATTGTTATCTCTTGTTTCTGGAGTTGATCACCTGGATCAGAAAGTAGTACCACAAGAAAATCTGATCGAGAAAAAACTTTGACTTTGTTGTTGAGTCAAAAGAAGAAGAAAGGTTGGCCCAAAATTTATTATTGAACTCCTATAGGATTTTTCAACCTTCTCTCTTTCTCTCTCTCTCTCTCTCTCTCTCTCTCTCTCTCTCTCTCATTCACATTTCTCAATTATCATCATCATTGTGCATCATTGCTTGCTGCTTGTTTACACACAGGCTTAAAAAAAAATAAAAAAATCGCCTGCCTCCTGATTTGAACACACAACTTGAATCACTTGTCGCGCGCTACTGTTTGCGTCTTTTTTTCTTACGTATCAGTCAGTTTTTGGTCACGCGTGTGTGTGTGTGTCTTTGTGCGGTCAATTCAACAGCCATGATTTATTTTCCAAAAAAAAAAAAACAGTTTGAAAAAGTTTTCAGTTTGTCTAGAAAAAATCTAAAAATCTATTCTTTGATTGTGAAGTGTAAACAAAACAAAACAAAATTTCGAAATTAAACGATTCGAATCTTAAAATCCCAAAACATCGAAACCAATAATCGATGTTATTGTTTTTTTTTGTTTTTGAGATTTTCTCAAATAATTTTTTAATATAAAAAAAAAATGTTTATTTTGAAAATTCTCTTTGATTTGATTTTCCAAAAACTTTTATTTCTTCATCAACCATTTGAAAAAAAGTCAAAGATTTCAAATTTTCCAAAATTGACAAAAAATTTTCGATATTTATGTTTTGTTTGTTGGTTTTCGATGATGGTTAGTTCGGTATCGGCATCCGATTTTTCGAACTTCAATTGATCGAAGGTGTTCGCAACTCATCCACCATTCACGTCTGTCTCAAAGAGTTTTGGAATTCTCAGATTAATTTTAATCGGTGTACGTTTGGCCAGAAAACAATCATCTACCATCAGAATGCACATCCCAAACAATCGATGATCAAGATACCATTCAGCTTCCGTTGGATTGTGAGTAGCCAAAAAAAAATAAATAAATTTTTTTTACAACAAAAATATTTTCTCATTGAAATCAGTGAGTGAGAGAGATCTTGATCTTGAAATAAAATATTTTACTCTCTAACCAAAAAAAAAATTCTCAGGATTTTTTTCTTTAAGTGAAAGTTTTGTTCGCTGTACAATGTCATTGTAGAAAGATAAAATTCTCATCACAAACGCAGCAAACCGTTGCGATTTTCCGAACACCACACAATCAACCAAAAATTCACGGCCCAACCGGGGTAACCATAAACAGAAGACCGTACACGAACTTCTTGGGTCAGGTCACACCGAACACAAACCCAAGCTATTCTATTAATCAATTAATTACATGGATTCTCATAGATTGGTTGTTCTCCGAATGTGGCTCATTATCATCTAACCACTTTAGTGAATGCATTTTTTTTTTGCCTTGAAAAATATTAT